>JAIPRM010013685.1:0-11246 GCA_025469315.1 Stegophylla sp. TES_Ste_2020
TTGGGGTCTTTAATAAAAAAAAAAAAAAAAAAAAAAAAACTGCTCATATAATATTATGCTTGTGATAGGTATTATAAATATTTCATAAAACACTATTTTAGGAATTTGCAATTATGTACAAGTAGAAAAACTATTAATTGTGCTGTCATGCCTGCTGCTTCACCTGGGATTAAAAAAAAAAAATTCAGGTGGGCACTTGTGTTTCTCGTACCACGAATAACGAAATAAATAAATATGGCAATCGATTATTAATAAATCACGTGATCGTTTAATACGTTTTTATATTTAGACACATCTCGAATCTCATTGCATACACAATAGGACATGCGAATAAAAAGCCGTTTGTTTGTTTATTTCAATATCTAATTTGTGATTAATATTTTTAAATTTAGTTTTTTTTTTATTACTTTTGTTAGACGTTTATTTGGTTATTAATAAAATTGTTCTTGTATAATATTGCGTAATATTTTACTTACCTAATATTCGGTACTACATAAGAGTGTTGTATAAATATGTATACATTTTATTTTTTGCACAACATTTTCTTTACCAATTTACTTTTAAGAAACTATAAGTACGAGTTTACGTTTCAAGAAATTTTACTTAAAAAAACGATTTAACATTGTTGTGAAAACATAAAAAAAAAAAAAAAATTTTCTCTGCTAGATTTATTATATTTAACCGAGAAAAGAGAAAAAACACTTTTTTTGATGAGTAAAAAAATGTGTTAGAGAACCAAAATAAATAGAAAAATAAAATTGGCCCATAATATTTGACATTTTTTTGCACCAAAACATGACTCGTATATTATTGTTTATCTATATTAAAATTTTCATTAAGTTTAGATTAAACTTAGTTTTTCCAAAAATTTCGGTAAAACTATTGTGAATTTCGATAAATGATGTCTCAAATAGGGGGAAAAAAAAATTAATATCCATCCCTAAAACCTATTTTCATAACATTAAAATAATAAAAAGCCGCAGCGTATTTCGTTCTTGGAAGGGGATAATATTGATCTTAGTGGGTGTGTCGAATTTATTATTATGTATTATCGTCGCCATTCTCTGCCGTTATTATTATACCTGTTTGGTGTTTGCTCGTTTTGATTTTTTGCAGGTCATAAGACCTGCGAGAAACTACGTTAAACGACCGTTCGGCTTATGCTCTGTATTCCGCAGAGGCCGAGAAAACCGGAAATTAAAGGGGGAAAAAAAAAGTTTCCGACGGTATTGTTGTCTGCCTGTGTGTAAATCGTATGCAAAACACTCGATTATGCAATATCGTGATTGCGCAAAAGCTCTGCCGTGCGAAAATTCTCACCCCCTAAATCGGTGGTGGCGGATTTTAAGGGATAGGTGGCATTCGGCTGTCGCCTAAGGGTGGAAAAATCGGTACGCGTAGAAATTTTTTTTTGGTGCAAAACGTTTATAGTAGACCTGTTTTTCGTCATCACTGTTGGGAGTTTAACTGTAGTGTGACCATATTTAAAAAAAAATATACATAAAACAGGACACTTTTTTTTTTAATTAAACGAGCAATACCGAATTTAAAAATATCATAAAAGAATCTTTGATTTGCCACCCTAGGCAATTGCCTACTTTGCCTGACACATTTGCACAACTTGGAAAACATTTTTGGAGTGCTAATGTGTTTATTTGGTTGATTTAGCTCCCCCTCCAAAAAAGGCATTAACCTTATGTAATTCTCAAAAATTCTGGGGGCTATGAGTAGTTTTGAGCGGGCTTAACCGCTCCTCCCCTAAATTTGCCACCGACTAAATCGACAAATACACATCTTTTATCTTTTGAGATGTCGCACGGGACTTTTGGAGCAATAAACTACACTTATATTGAAAAAAGAGAAAAAGAGTAAACATATGCAAATTAAAGAGAACTGCATACAACTCCTGGTGTTATGAAACACATTTCTACATTGCTTAGCTATGTTTTGAATGATTTTTGAAAAACGTGCTAACTCTCTTATAAGTCCCCAGCCCTAATAATAATACTAATAATTATTACGATTGTTATTTAATATTTAATTATATACCATCGCGCGCATAAATTAGCAGCGTTACTCCGGTAATCGCTATTTAATTGTTGTCTGCGCGGCGCCCCTTCAAAGTTCTCTCCTCTAAATATTCCGCCCGATTCGTTTCTGACGCACGCCTACGCCTAGTCGTCGTAGACCGCGAACATTATATAATCATTAATTATTCAATATTGTTACGGCTGAATTCGCGAGTTTTGGTATTTTCGACGCACACAACTTCGGAAATCATTATACGACGACGTATATAATAATATATCAGCCGGCGTTTACGATTAACAACAGCTAATGCGTCGTTATTCAAAGCACCAATATCCCCGTGCGTGATTTATAGGGTGACCATATTTAAGAAAATAAAGTACAGGACAAAGATATTTTTCATAACATTTTTAAATAAATAAGTATTTATTATATATTATATATGTTTTTGAATCGTGACAAAAGTATAATTTTCAAACTACCTATTATAGATTAAATTTAAACACATAAAAATACTATTTCGAAAAACATAAAATAACATGTTATCAAACTAAATCGATACTTCTTAAAATTTCTTCAAATCCTTTATTCGTTTTTACTTTCTAAAAAAAAACTTGGTATCCAAAAGATTTCTAGATTCTTACATTATTTTATTCAAAAACTTAATTTCAAAAATTTTAAATCAACAGCAAGTCGAAAAACGGGATTAATATGGGACAGACTTGAATTATCGGGCAAAAAGCGTCCTGAGAGAAGTTTGTCAGGACAACAGCAGGATACAGAGCAGAAATAAAGAACAATCCTGTATAAAACAGGACGTATGGTCACCCTAGTTTAGTATAATATATAGCAGAGTTGTCCGCATTGTGGTTGCATGTGGCTATCGTTCTATTTTCGAAAACAATAATAATCTTATTTAATAATATTATAATACCTACTTTTTATTCATCACGATTTTAAATTTGGAATTTTATGACTTTAAGTGTATAAAGTTAAATATATATTATTGTTGAGATGATATATTATTTATTTTATTTCCATGTGTTTCTACAGATATGGTGACATTGAATGAAGTATGATCGATTCCGGAGAGTTTTTCCTTGAGATGATCTTTAGTTAAATATGAAAAATGTTTCGATTAGATTATCAAAAATGCTCTGTTCTGCTGTTTCACACGTTTTAGATTCTGAACAAAACGAAGAAGATAGTGTTTTTTAAAATCTTATTTAATTGTTTGGTTTTTTTGTCATTTTTCTATTTTCTTTTAGATTCATAACGAAGTGAATAAGCTAGTGTTTTTACAATGATGTTTATTTTTTGTTCTGTATACATTTTTTTGTATGGATCTACTTGTCCAAAAGTCTCGATCAGCAACTTTTTGAAACCGGATTTGCCGCTAATAGGTACATAAAAGAGGTCATTTTTTTAATTTCTCATTTTTATTCTTAATTTTTTTTGAAACTACCCAAAATTTGCCAAAAAATACTCGGGAACCATAATTTTTTGATCCAAACTTTATAAAAATTCAAACATAGATAGACAATAATATTATGAGAAACATTTTGTTGTGCAAGAAATTTTTGAATACGTAAAAACAAAAATGTTTAGCACTTTTTTATCATTATTTTGTTTTTCCTTTTTTTCATTTATTAGATAAAAAAAAAAATAATAACAATAAAGTAAAGTATAGACAAGAAAGCCGGATATAAATTCACGCCAAGGATATTTTTCACTCTTCGAGCCAGATACTCTTGGTGGGTGTGTTGAAAATGATGACTGTTATAAAATGCTTTATATTCATTCCAGAATCAAAAAATTGACAAAAAACGACAAAACGTGCTGTTTGTATCACTTTGTTATTATTTAGTTAGAACAATAACATTATTATTTTTTTTCAAATTTGATTTTGACTGATATTCATATTTACGAATTGACGATTATCAAACCAAGATATCCCCCAAGTTATACGTCGTGAGAAATTTTTGATGTAATACTAATAATTAATGTTGATGATTCGATGTTATGAAAATAGATTATTATTGCTTTTAGTATAAGGACATTAATTACCTGATAAACACACAGACAATATTACGAGTACTACTGAACGTTACAACTCGACTCGACTGGAAAAATATTATATTTAAATACACTAATCACCCATCACACTATTAATAATAACTAGGGCCCGGAACTTGATGACCTAAAAATATGTAAAAAATGCATAAAATGTTAAGAAATTACATTAAAACTATATGTATTTTACAATTTTTAAACTCGAAAAAAAATATTAATCAATCAATCTAGTGAAATTTCTTTTTTGTTGAAATTCTTGAAGTAAAAATGACATTAAATATTTGTGTTTTATCTTTTATTATAAACTTGAAAAGAAAAAACGTAAATACTCTTGAGGATTCTACAAATTCTAGAAATGTAGAATTTCTACTTTTCTTAAAATTGTCTACTCTGTAACAAAAAAAAAAAAAAGTAATATATATATATATATATATATATATCATACCTACTAATTATATTTGCAAATAAATGAACAAAATGAAAAAAATGCACCAAAAATATTAAAAAATGACCGTAAATCGAAAAATTCTCCAAAAAATGCCAAATAAAAATTGTGCCATTAGATTCTATGTTTAATGAATCAAATTTCTGTAGAGGCGAGCAACACATTACGAGTAAAAGAAAAAAAGCTAACCGACTATGATAATTATTATTATAATCGTCTATTATCTGAAGTTCGGAATCGTTTTATCGAAGGAATTATTTATCGTTTTTTTTTTTTTTTTAATTCTCAATACACCCACCGTGGAATATCCCACCCGAGGTGCGAAGAACCGTGCGTGCCAGTGTGTCCGGTATTTTTTCGTAGTATTATTTTTACTACTACGACGACGTAGTAGGTATACCACCAATAATACTGTTATATTTTTGTACACTGGCTAGTACACACCAAGGAATGCGTCCCATAACGGTTCATAACGGTTCGCCATAATGGTGTACGGACGGGCGAATTTCCGGGGAAAAAAAGGAAAAAAATAAATAGAATTTGTTTACTTCCCTACGAACGGCGGCGGCGGGGGTTGTTTACGTCGTGTTTTTCTATAGCAAGTAAGTAAGTACAATCAATTTCGTCGCCTTACATCTCCGGATGTTTTTACCGGACCGCGTGTCGCCCGCTACGACGCTTCTTCTTATCATTATTAAATAATAACAATATAACGTATATACCGTTATTATAATAATATGGTCGTCCGTCAACAACGTTCCAATGGGTGTGTGTTATTCGTTATTATTATGTTCGAAGAAAACGAATGCGCGGATTGTTTTCGACGACGTTAAGAAAGGTCGCGCGTTCGGCGGCACATTCGCCCGGGGGGGGGGGTGGCAGCCACACGAGAAAAAAAAAACAGCGACGACAACAAAAGCAACAAAAAACCAGTACCGAAATCCTCTGAAAATCGCTTTGGAAAGAACGCGTGCAGCGACAGATGGGCGATATTCTATTATTATTATTATTATTATTATTATTTTCCAATGCGCCGCACAGCGGCATATGAAAATGCATTCGTAGTCAATATTATTGAAGTGTATCCTAATTCGTCAATAATTATTATAAATTGTTTTTCCCTACAACATTTGTGATATTATTATATTTTATATGTCACATTTTGAAACTGTTGGTGAGAGTAGTGAAGCTGATAAAATATTATTAACAATTTTATTTTTAATTTATATATATTTATCTGATCTGTTATGGCAACTATACAGTTTTAAATAGTTACTATCTTGTATTTACAGTAAAGTTATTAGCTATACATTTTATACTTAATAAAAAGTTGAAATAGTCAATTAAAAAACACAAAGATTTTGAATTTCTTATTAGATCTGTTTTCAAGTGATCTCAAAAAATCATTTTTAGAAGACTTGTTACTAAAATTATAATATTGTTATTGCAATTTACTTTTTATATACCTACCTATTAATATTATTTTGTTTTTTATACTTGTTTTAAAATTTGTATGATTTTGTGTTTTGTTTATGATATATATAACAAGGGATGTTACTATTTTATTTTATTTTTTTAGATTATCTTTTTATACTTAGTAAGCAGCTTAATAGTACATCTATACTTTTAAATATTAATAAGTTTGTGTAATAACTTTATTTACTGTTGTCAATTGTTATTTGATTTTATACGTACTAAAAAGTTGAAAGAGTCAACCGTTAAAAATAAAAAGGAAGTTAAAAATCACTTTGTAGATTTTTATATTTTATTTGGTCTTATAATATCATCCTGTTAAAATCAGTTTTTATGTTTATTATTATGGCATTTTATTTTAAAGCCCTGATCACAGTCAAATTAAAAATTATAAACATATTTTATAGATAAAACATAATTTAATAGGTAAATCTCATCTATTTAATACAATTATTATTATAAAAGTATATTAAAATAATGGTTTATTACCAGTGAAGTAAAATGTCCTATCTCAGATACATCAGTGTCAAACAAAGCGTATCTCATGTAAAATACTGAATATTCAATAAACATTAAATTTTATTATTTTAAACACTTTTAATGCAAATTACATGAAATAATGATGTTTTAACTAATATTTAGTGGGAGTAAATCATTGAAAAGGAGTTTTTTGTGTCTACTGACAAACTACAATAATAAATTTATTATTGAGATAGGCAGTTAAAGCGGCGATATATATATATATATATGTCTAGTCTTCATAAGAATTTTGAGTTACACATGACTGACTGCTGTCTAATATTATGTAAATATGCTTAATACATATTTAAATTCGATAATAAACAACTTTGAAGTTTATTTTTGAGATTTTATCCCACTGTAATCAACATAATTTTACTATATTATATTAATATATTTAGTCATATATATTTACCTTATTTAAATTAGGTATGGGTTCTCGAACCCCCTCGAACACCTCGAACTTTAAGAAATTCGAACAGTTCGAAATTTGAGAAAAAAGTAAGTTCGAATTCGAATTCGAACATCTCGAATAGTTCGAGTTTAGTATGTTCGAGTTCGAATTTTCGAACAGTTTATTAATCGGCAGATTTTTTTTATCCGTAATGTTTCAACACTGCCAACGCTGTGTTTCCTTTCAAATTCTAATAATAAGTGATGAATATCAATTTAAATACACGTGTTAATAAGTGTTGTTAAATAATATATTTTTTTTTTTTTCTGTATATACATTTTTTCGCGTGGTAATTACTTGTCCAAAAGGTCGGACCAGTATCTTTTTGAAATTAGATTTTTATTGATTAATAATTCGACTAATATTGTTATTATTGATAAATTTTCAAATGTTTTAATTTTTTTTTTAGTTCGAAAAAGTTCGAGAAAAAATGGTACTTCGAGTTCGAAAAAATTAATATTCGACCCATCACTAATTTAAATATATATTTTTGTGTATAAATTATGTTTATTATTATTTTTTTTTTAGAAATAAATGATTATTATTTATGGAAAAATTAATGCATATTCTATATTTTCATTATAGGCTGTGAATTAAATTTAACTCATTTTTTTAACACACTATCAGACCTAATTCAATTTAAAAATAATCAATAATGTAATGTTGTCACATTTAAAATGGACCAGAATTTGTTTGCATCCACCTGTCGCTCTTTAATTTTGAGAGGATTTTACATAAAATATTCACAAAGCTCACACGACAGACTGATCGTAGAACTAATACCTACGATTCGGCCTATTATAATATTTATTAATAATCGTTATCACCGCGACTCAGAGGTACAGGTGGGTTGATTATATTATTTTATTATACAACGGTATTTCCAATGTAAAGTTGGTTTGGGGCAAATCGGAAAACCATATAGGGGAGAGGGGCATTTTTTGAAAAAAACTGGTAAAAATAGAATTATTATGGTTTGCAAATTTCAGAAACCAATTTGCGATTAATTTGCAAAATAATATTGACGTTAGTTTGGGGTGAGTCGGACAAAGGACTGGGAGGAGGCTGGTGAATTTTTTTGTAAAATTCGCCGAAAACAGAATTTTAATTTGTTAATTCCAAAAACCAATTTGCAAACTATTGTCTCGTCGGTTTGGGACGAATCGGACAAAGTGGGGTGGGGAGTGTGCTGGTGAAATTTTTTGTAAAATTAGCCAAAAACAGAATTTTGATTTGTAAATTCTGATGCAAACCAATTTGGAATTATTCGCAATTTATTTGCCAAATATT
Organism: Stegophylla sp. TES_Ste_2020; assembly: GCA_025469315.1. Lineage (NCBI taxonomy): Eukaryota > Metazoa > Arthropoda > Insecta > Hemiptera > Aphididae > Stegophylla > Stegophylla sp. TES_Ste_2020. The sequence continues at coordinate 8,283 of JAIPRM010013685.1, forward strand.
GCCGTTGCCCTGGGGCGAATGAGACAAAGTGGGGCCTCACAAATTTTTCCCTTCCCACCCTATAAAATTTCGTATTGTGGCCTAGTATGAAATTTTGAAAAAAAAAAAAAACCGATTTGCAGTTATTTGCAAAATATAATCTGCCGTTAAAATGTAATATATTGAAGTCGTTTTGTGGCGGGCTCTGGTGAACGTGGAGGGGGTGGTGGGGGCGACTTCGCGGTCGTGTATTACACACAAGTCTTCATATTTTTATTTTATATTAACGAGAGACGAAAATTAATTAAATTACATTACGGCGAGAGACGTGCGATTTCGCTGCGCTCAAAACATTATTTCGAGAATAACAACAATTAAATGCGGCGACATAAAAAACAATGTAGGTTAGGTTATTTAATGTTACACGGTATTCTACATTTACCCTTATTCCAAAGAACTTGCGTTTAATTATTATTATTGTTATTAGCCGTGCTCGTATAGCGCGACGACGACGACTTAGGTACAACAATGCGAAATGCTGCGAAACACACACACACACACACACTGCGGTGATATTATAACAATAATATTGTGTATACAGTTTCCCCCCTCCTCCGTTCTTGTGAGGAAGTGTATTCCCCCACTCGATGATAACAATTAACGAGTTACAATACAGCGTAACTTTAGCGTGTAATTTCAGAGACCGAACGAACCGAGCAAATACGTGTGCACACGTTAAAACATTAAATTCATTTACATTTTTTAATATGAGGCGTCTAGTTTCAAAATCGGCTATAAGCAATTTTCGAAATTTTTCAGAAACAACAAAAAACGAAAATAACGCAAAATACTTGGTCTGTATAATTTTATAATAAATATGAAATCAAAACTTTGAATGGTACTGCAGCATATATTGCATGTGAAAATATATTTTGTTAAAATATTATTACAATAGTTATAAATAAATTTATAGTTTTGAAATGGCCGGTTTTGTTGTGAATATATGGGGCTGTTTTTAAAACAAACAATTTAATTTTTTTTTGTTTTCACTTTTGGCTGGTTTTGAAATTGACGTTATGAGATAGGTGATTTTGAAACAAACGCTGAAAAATTTATGAAATACTGTAAATCATTTCGAATTACCTAATAGTGAAAAATAATAACCAAATAGAACTTGATTATAGTTAACGCGTCTTAATTTCATGAAAACTGAAAAAATTTGAGTATTACTTATCAGAGCAGATAAAAACATGTGTTTAATTATGGTTTGATTTGAAATAAACATCGTTGGATGGCTGGTTCTGATACCAACCACAATTTTCTGTTCTCATATTTTAATAACGATTATAGCCTTGTTTGATGTTCAGTATTTTTACCAACTATATGTAATACACAATGTGAATATTTGGAAAATTAAAAAAAAATCCATTTAGAAAAAATCATCTTTTAGCTGGTTTTGAAACTAGACGCCTCATATTATGTAATTATATTATTGTTATCATTGTTTTAATAATAATTATTATTATTGTCGAGCGTAGCGAGCGGTCGTATGGCTGGGAGCGCGCACTGCTTGTGACGTCAAGGGTGTCTTAAAATAGGGTATAGCAGTGTTTCTCAAACTTTTCATTGTGTCCACTCCCGCCCCCCAAATTGAATATTAAATTTTTCGTCGACCCCTAAATATGTTTATTACATTTACGTATATTGTAAAATTACAATAGTAATAAATAAATAAATTCCATAAATATGATTTAAAAAAAGCCGGACATACTTCGCACGACGGGTGGTATTCTCTTGACGGGCGTATTAAATTTTAAAGAAACGATAAATCATTTCTTCAGTAAAACGATTCTGAACGAAAGAAGTTAATAATATAAGAAAAAATAAAATGTTCGAAAAATGTCCAAAAGTTTTTTTTCACATTTTCCAAATTTTCTTGCACCAAAATCTTTTTTATAAGATTTTCTATCTATGTTTAAATTTTCATAAAATTATGATCAAAAAAATGATGGTTTTCGAGTCGTTTTTGTCAAATTTTGGGTAGTTTTTTCCAAAAAAAAATATTGAAGAATTAAGAAATTCAAAAAATAACCTCTTTTAAGTACAATCTAGAGGCGGGTCGGGTTTCAAAAAGTAATTGATCGAAACTTTTGGACAAGTGTTTCTATACGAAAAGTTGTACTCAGAAAAAAAAATAATAATAATAAACATCATTGTAAAAACACTAGCTTCTTCACTTCGCTCAGAGTCTAAAAGTACATACCCGTACCCTAAAATAACTAAAGCAAAGATTTTCGTGCACTAAGAAGTCGTAAAAATGCTGTAAAAAAAAAAAAAAAAGAAATCGCCTTAATCCTCAAAGAATTCACTGTAAAAATACATAAAAAAAAAAAAAAAAAAAAAAACGTATTTATTTGAAGTGGATTTTAATGAAGAACGGTTTACCAAAGATGAATAATATGTAAATGTAATGTACGATGGAACGAATCAAAGAGAATAAAAAAAGTGTGTGTGGAGAAACCGAGGACTTTTAAGTCAAAGTAAAATACTTAATATACCTGATATTGATAACGTATAGGCAAGTTACTGGCGGCACGTGCCTAAGGCTAGCAGTAAAGGGGTACTATTTTTCCTTTCGGTATTTCAGAATTACTTTCAAAATATAAATGTATGTTAAAATTTTCTAAGTGTATAGTTTTTTTTTTTTTTTTTTTTTTTTAAAAATACGTTTTTTTACAATTTGTTGTGTCTTTTGAATATAAAATGCTCTCTTTCGTTCAAAATTCGACCGATTTCAATTTTTTTTTATGGTTTTGAATTTTGAATTTTTTTAACCTTGGTAAAAGATAGGTTATAAGTCACATATTATGTTAAAAAAAAAAAAAAAAAAAAAAAAAATGAACTTCAATATCTGCATTATATTAAAAGTAATAACTACTGACTTTCCAATTAATTTAAATACTGTATATATATAAAAATATAAAT
>JAIPRM010013686.1:0-11246 GCA_025469315.1 Stegophylla sp. TES_Ste_2020
AAGAATTGAGAAATTCAAAAAATGACCTCTGTAAAGTACAATCTAGAGGCAAATCCGGTTTCAAAAAGTTATTGATCGAAACTTTTGGACAAGTATTTCTATACGAAAAGTTGTACACAGAAAAAAAAAAGATAAACATCATTGTAAAAACACATTGTCTTCATTTCGTTCAGAATCTAAAATGTGTCTTTCAAGAATGCCCGTACCGTAAATAACACTCTGTGTCTCTCAATATTTCCTCTGCCACTGTCTCAACGTACTCGTTCTCCTGACCGTTTCCGCGAACCTTCGTCATCAACTTCTAATTATTTTTCCAATTATTATCCGTCTGTGCGCTTGCAAATACCGACGCTTGTTTTCCTTCTCGTTATTAGTCTTGTTTTTGTACATTCATTATATTATTATTAATTATTATTATCGTCAAAGTAACGTTTTCTCCTCGAATTGGATTCGAATCGGGTCATAAGATAAAAACAACAGAATTGGTACGAAAATAACTTATTACTTATATACGAAATATTTACCAACATAATAATATGTTTCCTGCGTGATACGAAGAATTTTTATACTTATAATATTTCAATAATTATTACCTACGTTAAACATTGCCCACATTTAAAAATTAATTTAATCATTTGTTTTTCTTTTAAATAATCAAATAACAATTAAACGACAGAATATTAGTTTTGTGAACTTATATTGTTTACAACTGTAACAACTGTATTTGTAATGAAGTTATAATTTTAAATAGTCGATTTAGAAACAAATGTAATATAATATTGAAAGAATAAAGTCATATGAAAAAAAAAAAAAAAAAAAAAACCCATTAGTATGAAAACAATTACTGAAAGACGCGGCACACGAATTTACACGTCATAAAATTCCAACGGGGGAAATATTTTAAATTTAAAATTTTTCATTTTATAAGCTGACAATGTAGTCAGGCCCACCCTTATGCGGGAGAAGTGAGCTAGGTCTAAGTCCCAGGTCACGCACTTTGTATGTTTTCCCGTGCACCAGGTTCTTTACACTTAAACTGATTTTTAAAAATATTTTAATAGACCTCATGAATATTACAATAAGTTTACACGCACAATTAAATATAAACACAAATAATATTAATTAACAGTTTATTTAATAATTATCGATGATGCATATAATTTATAATATAATAATTTAACTACATATAAAACATCACTTCATCACACAAATTACTAATTTACGCATTTCACTCACTCTGTACAACATTGTACAGCGCATTGTTATAGTCTGGTTTCAAATGGTGGAACATGCGTGAAAATGTACATTATTAAATTCCTTCGTTCAGATTCGTATGGTTGAAGAAATGATTTATCGTTTCTTTAAAATTCAATGCACGCGTCAAGAGTATCCTTCCCAAGGTGCGAAGAACACCCCGACAAGCGAAATGCACACATATTTTGAAATACACCAAAATATTTTTCGCGTGTTTTTCTAGCCATATATTATATTGCAGTGTTTCCCAAAAGGTTTAGGTTTGCCGCGAAAATTTAAATAAATTAAATTGAACTTAATTGAATAATAATTGTTATTACTTATTATAAAATATATCACAAAGAACAGTAATTATAGAATCTTAATATTTTATTGATACGTTTATTTTTTCAATCAAATACCGTTTGATTCATATTTTCTATGAAACTTTTGAAGGACAGACTGATTATATTAGTAACCCGGTGAAATGTCATCAAGATCTTCCCTCGGGGTTACACCATTTAGTGAGCTTGTACTTTATACCAGGTCGCATAGCTAAAATAATGAAAACAATAAACTTTCTGTTTCTACCACACGAAAATACTTTTTATTATTATTATTCGTTAGATTAGATTGGTATTTGTTGAATTATTTTATCGAATTTGGTTACATTACACTATAATACACAAACAGTCAAAATGTGAAGTTTTAGAATAATTATTTTGAATAAATTGTGAAGTAATTGTGTATTACAAATTATGACATTTTCGGATATTTTTAAGCATTCGTTCCTTATATTGTTTGGGGAAAACTAAAGAAAATTGCAAACTTCATAAAATTTAACTAAAATATATATATTGCGATGTGACTTACTAAACTAATACTGTTGTGACGCGAGTGTAAAAAGTTTGGGAACCACTGTTATATTGTATACGTCGGATATATTGTATACCACCTGCCTAAGCTACCCCTGCTGTTCACAGAAGGGTTGATTAATGAAAAGGCTGTACAAAAATGATAATTGTCTTCGCATATACTAATAAGTTATAATAATAAGCTGACATTCTCACAATCGTCCAGACGTTGTATTTTTTAGATTCTGAACGAAGTGAAGAAGCTAGTGTTTTTACAATGATGTTTATTTTTTTTTCTGAGTACAACTTTTCGTATGGAAATACTTATCTAAAAATTTCGATCGGTAACTTTTTGAAACCGAATTTGCTTTTAGATGGTACTTTAGAGAAGTCATTTTTTGAATTTCTCAATTCTTCAATAATTTTTATTTTTTTTTGGAAAAAAAAATTATTATTATTAACTTCCATCGTTCAGAATCGTTTTATTGAAGAAATAATTTATCGTTTCTTTAAAGTTCAATACACGTGTCAAGAGTATCTCACTCGACGAGCGAAGGACACACTTTTTTTTTTTTTGAGTTTTTACTTGCTCGTTGTCGGGGAATAGATAAAACTTATTATATATTTCAATTAAATAGAAACTGCAGCGATTGTTGGATCGAATAATATAGAATTCGCTGCGGAAAAGAAGACGAGACGACATGATACACACACGTTGTACGGACGACGACGACGATGCGTATTTTCCAATCGTTCGACTTATATTGTTATTATTATTAACACACTCCAATTATTATTATCAATCCCGGTGACGGCGGAATAGGAAGGATCAAAATGTCTGCAGGTAATACGCGCGTCCTGTAGTTAGTAGTGCGCACACGGTATTGCTGAAAAGAAAATCAATTTCCAATACAGTTTAATTGACGCGTAAGGCTAAAATGTGAACGGCGAAGAAAATAATTGTGCTACGGACTGGCGGCGGTCTTAGTGTTGGGATTAATTAGGAAAATACACATTATTATGTCAACAGCCGATATTATTATACGTACAATAGTATTGAAACTCGTGACGGTTATTATTTTTTTACTACGAGATAATAATAATAATAATTATTATTATTATGATTATAAAAAAAAAAAAAAAAACCGGACATACTTCGCACGATGGGTGTACTTCGCACGACGGGTAGTATTCTTTTGACGGGCGTATTAAATTTTAAAGAAGCGATAAATCATTTCTTCGGTAAAACGATTCTGAACAAAGGAAGTTAATAATATATGAGAAAAAAAAAAATTGTTCAAAAAATGTCCAAAATTTTTTTTCACATTTTCAAAATTTTCTTACGCCAAAATCTTTTTTATAGGATTATCTGTCTATGTCTAAATTTTCATAAAATTCTGATCAAAAAATGATGATTTTCGAGTCGTTTTTGTCAAATTTTGGGTAGTTTTTTTCAAAAAAAAAACATTGAAGAATTGAAAAATTCAATAAATGACCTCTTTGAAGTACAATCTAGAGGCGAATCGGGTTTCAAAAAGTTATTGTTCGAAACTTTTGGACAAGTATTTCTATATGAAAAGTTGTACACAGAAAAAAAAATAAAAAATAAAAAAAAATAAATATAAACATCATTGTAAAAACACTAGCTTCTTCACTTCGCTCAGAATCTAAAAACTTTTCAGTTCTTGGATTTTTCGTTATTTTGCGCTTTTCGACGGCCATTAAAGAGAGGATTCAAGCGCTCTATTCAAGTGCACCGATACTATTGACATAAAATATATTTTATAGCACATACAATCTGGGAACTTGACGGTTGACTGACACGGTGTCATCGACGTGATACTGTCATTTTTGTTATCATAACTGTACACGGTTCCGAAAACATTTCAAATTATTAGTCAGAAGAAAAAATATTCAGTTCTTCAATAAAGCTTTCGTATATTTTCATTCTATGTGTGTTAAACTGTTTTATAGAGTAAAACTCAACAATTAAAAAAACAATTTACTCACTTCGAGTGGGCGTGTCATTATCACTGAATTCGAAATAAATCACTTTTTTTTATGATATCGAATAATAAAATGGGGCAATCCATGCTTGAAATTCTCATAGTATAAAATTGAGAACCACTAGTTCACTTTGAAATAATATATAAGACGCAACTAGTGAAGGTACACCATTTTCGAAAATTATACTTACCCTCAGTAAGTGAAGTATAATAATTTTTAAAGTAACATAGTTTTTTTTTTTTTTTGGAAAAAACTACCCGAAATTTGACAAAAAAGACTAGAAAACCTACATTTTTTTGATCAGAAAATTCCGAAAATTTTGACAATGCGGAAAAAACATTTTTCTAAAACTTTTTTTCTTATCTAATTTTTTTTTTTTTTTTTTATATTTATTAGATAAAAAAAAAAAAACAAAGTTAAGTAGAGAAAAGTAAAGTAAAGTATAGACAAGAAAGGCGGACATACTTCGCATCACGGATATTCTTCGCTCTTCGGGTCAGATACTCTTGGTGAGTGTGTTGTTGAAAATGACGACTATTATTGTTCTTTATATTAATAACTTCTTTTGTTCAGAATCGTCTTATTGAAGAAATAATTTATCGTTTTTTTTTTTTTTTATTTAATTATACACACCCTTCAAGAATATCTGACCCGAAAAGCGAACAATATCCGTGATGCGAAGCAGACCCCAGCTTTCTTTACTTTATTTTTATAATTAAAAAACAATTTTTTTTGATTGAATAAATTATACAGATGTTATTTCGCAATTTGTAACTCAGAAAACAAGTGTAACGTTTTCAATATATTGTGTAATTATTATTATTATTTTGGATTCTTATATTTTCCCATGCCCTTGAGGAGTTTTTTAATGCTCTTCCTAAATGGTGCATCCGAATATTAACTATTCGAGGGCAAATTCAAATTTTGATTTTACTAATTTTGTATTTTTTGTACTTTTCAACTGTCTACCTATGGTTATACAACGTTTCACGTGATTTCGTTTGATTTCTTTCGGAAGATTAGTGAACTGAAATGAGTACGAAAAAAATCACATTTATTTTCACCGAATTAATTATTCATTTAAATTTCTCGTACGTTACATAAACTAAAAAACTTAAACTCACTCTCGAATAGTCGAATTTTCGATGTAGTTCAAAACTTTATAAGCCAAAGCTTTTTTGAAAACAAAACGAGAACAAATCGAACAAATTTAAGTCCATAATCTTAAGTTCTTATTGCGGTAAAAAAAAAAAAAAAAAAAAACGCGAATTAAATCAGAGGTCACACAATCGAATTTTTCCGTGTTACCGTAGTCCATGAACATACTGCATATACACGTGTTGCCCGGTTAGGTTAGGTTAGGTTAGGTTACCGAGTTAGGTTGCTAAAAAGAATCATATGTGTTTATGACAGACGATAGTTTTATAAATAAAACGTTAACTATTTTATTACAATATTTTTTTTTATTAGAATTCAATCGTAGGATTGACACAGCTAATCATGGGCGTCATGGGAGGGGAAGGCAAGAAGGGGCATTTGCCCCCCCCCTCGGTTTTCCAATTGGGTCTGAAACTTATGCAGCTGTATAATACAATGTGTCATGTGGTGATTTCTCAGCCTTGGCTGAACATAATATTATGTGTGAACTCACAGGTCTTTGGAAAAATCCCCTGATACTCCGTGCTTTTCATCGATAATTTTAAAAATAGATTTGTCTGCTGTCATACGCAAATACGACGCAATCCAGTAACCATAGACCAGGCATGGTCAACATGAATAGGTTCACGAGCCGCACGTATAAATAAAATAATATCAAGAACCAAAAAAAAGTCTTTTAAATTCATTTTTAGTATATGTTATTGAAAACAGATGTTTTCATCACATTGAATCTCATTGCAATAGTTAAGGAAACTCACGAAATAGAACTTTTAGAAATTTTAGTCTAAAAAGTTTAAAAATAATCGTCATTCTATTATGGAATTTTGTAAGAATATCTCTATTTCGAAGAACCCAAACATCAATAACTGTACATAATTAATAATAATTGCACACAATTAAAAATCAATGTTTGGAATGCCATTTTCTCGTGAATCATTTTAATTGATGATGAAAATAACCAAATCCAAATATTTTTCGTATTTAACAAAAGATCATCTTAAGGAAAAACTCTGAGTCGATCATACTTCAATGTAACCAGATCAGAAACGCATGGAAATAAAAGATTTAATATATATACGTATATATATCATCTCAACAATAATACATGTTTAACTTTATAATGAAACATTTATTTGTACAATATCAATACAAATATAGTCATAATTAAAAATTAAAAATTGTGATGAATAAAAAATATTATATTATTAAATAAGATTATTATTGTTTTCGAAAATAGAATGAGAGCCGCATGCGGTTCGCGAACCACAATTTGGCCACTCCTGCCATAGACCTTATACATATGTGAGAAATATCATGACGAGTGTAACGCCGTAGGTAAAAACGTACCAAGAAATTTTGATATATTAAAGTGAAGAATTTATTTTATTTATCCCGGAAAAAAGTCTAGGGAACGTCCCCATATCCCACTAATTGGTTTTGTGAACAAAAATAATTTAATTTTTTTGTTTTTTCAAAAAATACTACTCTTATACTACTAGAGCTATGCTATTACAATATTTTGCAATCGATGAAACACGTTTTATTCCAAAAACTCGTTTGTATTGATTTGTGTGTGTGTGCAGAGAAGCGGGCGCTTAGGCGATTTCACTGACCAATTAGCGACTGAAACGTGCGCGCGCGGGCGACGAAGGGTTTTACGGAAGAACGGTTTTCAATTGTTAACGATCAACGGAACGAGACCGGTGATGACAAAAGAAGACGCACGAGTATATTGTTATACACACACAAGACGACGCTGTGTGTACGCTATAAAAGAGAGATTTGAGATCTGAGTACAATATATATTTTTCGGTTTTTCAGACTCAAAACTAACCGCGTAAGAGGCACTTGGACGAAGACGGGGGAGATATTATGGAAAAGAGTAATGAGTATAAAGTAAAAAACCGCCGTGTCGTGTGTGGACATCTAATGTACACAAACAATATTATTGCGTTACATACACGCAGGACATAATATTATATGTTTTTATTAAAGTGAATTTTATATGAATTAGACTATTACAAGATAAATGTTTAAAAACCAGATATACTTCGCACCATGGGTCCCACATAACAGTTTTCAACGTTAAATCTTCATTAAACGTTTAGATTAAATTAAATTCTAAACACTTAATAATATTGAGTTTTGCAAGATTTTTAAATATTAAATACGATTATATTTTACAGTGTTTAGTTAAGACTGAGTTTAGATTGAAACTGAAATATCAAAAATGAAAGTATTGATTTAACACATTATTATATTTTTTAATCTTTATTAAACATACAAATATTAAGAATGCGATGAAATACATTGAAACCACTCGTTTTTCCCCTTCCAATGACCAAAAATCGAAGAGAGATTATCCCCAGGATCAAGAGATCAATCTGCACGACCTAACCTCAGAAAATCAGTTTCATGGAGAGAAAAATTCAAAAAAGATATATAAATATCTTACACGCATAGGCTTAAGGAAACAATTGTAACCAAATCAAATCATTACATATTGTTCAATTATCTTTTATGGTTTTATTCATAACTATTTTTTTATTTATTTATTTAAATGTAACACTCAGTAGGTATATAAATATATATACGAGTAGTTTTTACAAATTTCGAGTTAAAAATATAATATTTCCATTCGATAAACGTATCAATACATAAATTTAAATTATTACAATGATTCAGGATGTGGCGGCACTCAAGACTAGATAGTACACAATTATGTTTAGAAAAGCAGGGGGGGCAATTTTTTTTTTATTTCTGGTGTTATATATTAAACTAATTTTCTTTTAAAATTTTTCCATGAAATTATATATATATATTTGAAAAACCTAAATGAAAATTAAAAACCGTTAAGTACCTAATAAAATGTATTTTAATTTAATTTTATTTAAGTATAACTTTGTTTTTAACTTAAAAATTGTTGCATTAAACATTAAACATTTTTTAAATTATTTTCACAGTTAAAAGATCGTAAATATTATTAACCGTTTTTATATTTTGAAAAACTAAGTAACGTTATTTCATATATATATATAAATATGTTTTTATGTTTCTTATATTCATAATAATGGATTTGAAACACAGAGCAAGTACAATAATACATACCTAATGAAAACTCTAAAAATGAATTTTTTTTATTACCAAAATGTCAAATTTTATCATAAAATATGCTCTAAAACGTTGTAAAATTAAGAAATATGCTCTTAAAACTACAAAATCACCGAGTATGCAAAAATATGCACTATACAATTTTAATATTTATTACGTAGTGTCATGAAATGAAATTTGTTCACAAAAAACATGCGAATGCAACAATTTCCAAGCCCTAATTATCACTCTCTTGAGTCCCCCCCCTCCAATTTTCACCTATGTACGGGAGTGAGATAGATGTGAAATGAATGAAATAATGAAATTCATTTAGCAGAGTTGCTATTTGTGATGAAATAATCAGTGGACATTTGGCGAAGAGACAAACTTTTACCGATGACGTAAACGTGAACATAGTCTTGACGTCATCGCGATGACGGCGAGAGATTCATAAATTTACCAGTGATGTTTTATTTATTCAAACGTCCGACTACTCCTCATAGATGTGTTTTCAAACACGTGTGCAATCAGTTAAATGTTTTTTTTTAATAATTTAATAATTTTTCTACAAAGGTGGTAAATTTAAATTGACTTTTGATCAGCTTTTGAGTTTTTCTCGGTAATATATAAAAAAAAAAAAAAAAATGGACTTGAGTGAGAAAAAGTATCGCTTTTGGATTTTATTAACAAAAAAATTTTTATTTTGAAATCCAATAATTGTGTACTATTTTTTTTATCGATTTTTACTTTATTTATATGTGGACCAAACGAATTCATATGACTTTATAAAAAAATATCAGAGACGCTATCGACCTGTTGACCATCCCTGATTTAAAATATGTGTCCTACAGAGATGATAGCCGTTTCCGACTAAAAACATTGGAAACCCCGAAGATCAGATTTTTAAATATTTTGTATGCACTTAATGTTGTGAAGTAAATATATTCCGTATGGCGTATACTGGCAGGCTGTGTGTAAACTGTGCCCAAATGACGTTTTTTTTTTTTTTTTTTTTTAATGCTACGTGCAAGTAGGTATGGGGTAAACATATTTTGAAAATTATAAAACAGGACACAAAAAAAGCGGTTAGTTCAACAATACCAATTCAGAATCATCACACGAATATGTAGCATTTTAAACTACACAAGTGTTCGCTGCAATCAACTTTACAATTTGTAAATGTGAAAAAATATATACATTTTTCGGATAACCCTAGGCATGTATAAAATTGCGAAGAAAAAAATGTACTGTATGGAAAATGAGATATTTACTTTAATGATATTCATTTTAAAAAAGTTTCACTTTCTTATAAACATTCAAAATCCAAATTTTAGTAATTTTTAGTGTTACTAGAACTACTCTTAACTATATTGTTGTATTTTAAGTTCATATTGTATTACTTATTCGGTTAAATTTAATCAACATTTTTTAATAAATTGCAATAAATTTGAGAAAATGTATAAGTCAATGCTTCAACTGTGCAGTGTTTGAATAATGGGAAGGTAAGTATTGAAGGAAATATTCAAAATTTCAAAATAATACTCATTTATTTATTAGATAACAATTGGAGCTAAATATACTGTTAAAATATTAATATTATTAAAATTTTTGATTTTAAAATTACTTGAAAAATAATCGTATAGATTAAAAAAAAAAAAAAAAAACCGCACAAAAGACGTCCTGTAGGAAGTTTCTCAAGACAACAGGATCGAGAGATGAATTAAAATACAATTTTGTATAAAACAGGACGTATGGTCACCATGTGCTAGTAATTTGATTTTTAAAGGACCAATGATATTTTATCTAATAATTATATCCATTAATATGTTTCTATTTGATGTTATCGAACGAAATTTATTTAATAATGTACATTTCTTATATTTTTGTAATTATTATACATTTATAGAAATAATTATTATTGTATGTATAATATTAAATATTTTATTAAAGGCCGCTTTAAAATGGCTTTTAAGTATACTAATTTTTGGATGCAGACGAACGCTTTTATAATGATAAAATGAAATTTTTAATTTTTACTACTATTATTATATTATTATGATATTGGTTTCCAGGGTAGTGAAAACGTGTTTTTGTAGAAATAATGTTTAGACGGAAACGGGAAATTGAACCTTTTTCGTTCTGGCCGAAACATACATGGCTTACAACAAGAAACTGGTATTTTGGTGGAAAGGGGCATGCCCACCCGCAGTAGAGGTCAAAACTTTCAGTCCGAATCCCCGTGATAATCACTGGGGTATTATAAAAAGAAAAAAATTCTCAAAAAAACCGACAAAACTCATTCGCATCGCATAATATTATGTTTATGCCAAACAGGTGGACGGAAATTAATAATAATTATCCGCGGGATTTCAATAGAACGACCGTAAATTCGTTGTAAATTATTAATTAAAGCATCATCCTTTTGTCAAACAAACACGTATTCGAATCGATTTAAACCAATAATAATAGATAATCAAATTAACCGTACACAATAATACGTAATTGTCGGTTTCGAATAATTATTATTATGTCGTTAAATCCTTTTGAAAAATATTTCAATTATCGCCATTGTTCGATAGCGAATATTAAAATTATACTTCATAATATAACACATTATTCTGTGCATTTCTGTTTTTGTAAAATGTTTTTTTAGATTCTGAGCGAAGTGAAGAAGCTAGTGTTTTTACAATGATGTTTATTTTTTATTTTTTTTTCTGTGTACAACTTTTCGTATAGAAATACTTGTCCAAAAGTTTCGATCAATAATTTTTTGAAATCCGATTCGCCTCTAGATTGTACTTTAAAGAGGTCATTTTTTGAATTTCTCAATTCTTCAATGTTTTTTTTTGGAAAAAACTACCCAAAATTTGACAAAAACGACTCGAAAACCATAATTTTTTGATC
>JAIPRM010013687.1:0-11245 GCA_025469315.1 Stegophylla sp. TES_Ste_2020
TTTCCAAAAAAAATATTGAAGAATTGAGAAATTCAAAAAATGACCTCTCTAAAGTACAATCTAGAGGCAAATCGGGTTTCAAAAAGTTATTGATCGAAACTTTTGGACAAGTATTTCTATACGAAAAATTATAAAAAACGTATATGCAGTAGAAACCGTTTATAATGACATCGGTTGTAATGACGAACCGGATTTAATGACCTTAAGTTGAAAGTCCCTGCAAAAATTGTATATTATATGTACGAATTTGTATCGGTTATTATAACGTCTATATAATGACTATATGGATGTTAATGACGTTTATTTTTGGTTATTTTAGAAATATACTTTATCTATAATGACATTTATTATACGTACTGAATTTATCGAATTTAATGTAACTACAAGTGTTACAGACTAAAATAACAGATTATTTTAATATGTAAATTTTATGTTTTTTTTAAAAAACTAAACAAATAATAATAGTAAATTGAATTATACTGATTTTGTGACAAAAATTGAATACATTTGTAATACATAATATAAAACGTTCATATAACTTAATTCTCAAATTTTTAATTTTTCTTATCATTTTGGTTATACTGACTAGCGGTTATTATTACCAATTTTGACCGATCCCTTGAATGTCATTATTAACGGTTTCTACTGTATATACATACATACATTAGTTTAAATAAACTGTTTATAAATATATTTTGAAAAAATTGGAGTGGTATTTTTCTTTTGCGATCTTTGAGGTTTTTTTTATATGTGGGTGTTATAGGTGGGTGGTCATAAAAAATTTTGGCCTCTAAATAATTTTGAGTTCGCCACGCCACTGTTCTTGTTGTTATTTATTAAATAATTATCTACGCGTTTCTGAACAGTTTTTAACTCCGGATCTTTGGTGTAACTCCTACTTATGATGTTGGCCGTTGGAAAAATGTATTGGAGCGTCTGTTCTATAAATATTGCTGTCTTCTAAGCAGACATGCAGTGCATGGGTTTTCCAATTGACGACAGCGGGTACAGTTAGTTTTGGTACAAACGAATTTTCTAAAAACGCTAATTAATTTTTAAAACTTATGCCAACTCGTTTGTTGGAAAAATTGTGATATTCTATGGGTGTGTTATGATTTTCCTGTGACATTTTAAAATTTATTTTATTAAAAAAGTGTTCAGTGTTTTTTTTTTCAGTAGTACATCTATTATTTAATATTTTGAGACACTATTTTTTAAAAATTCAATTTTAATTTAAATAGGAATATTTTAATTTAAAAGCATTATTTCACGTACCTACATTTCGCCAGCCACGCTCGTTCAATTTTTGAATTTATGGCAAAACCAAAATCGTGCAAATTCTAAATTTAATCGTGCTAATTCATAGTGCTACTTACGTGCTGAATATTGACATAACAAAATTTATGGATTTTCAAATGGGCGCGGTTAGCGAAACATACGTGAAATAATACTTTAATTTGTATTTTATTTTACTAGTATCCGTTCTTAAATGTTACTATAGATGCAATGTGCAAAAAAAGTTGGCGTACAATTCGTGACTATTACAAACGGCTCAAGGAAAATTAGGAACTGGAAGTGCAACAAAAACACCTGCCAATAATTGGTCATTTTTCAAATCCCTTTTCTTACACACGTTCTCGAAGAAAGAAGGTAAAATAATATTTTAGTATTTATATTGTCACCAACTATTTTGCGATAACTAAATAACATTGTTTTCTTCTTATGAACAATTCTCGATCAAATATTCCTGACATAGAAAAACCTACGTCAAATAATGATACTATCTTGGGCGATGACACAAATTATTCTGAAAATGAAGATTTAAATATTTCACAAGATTCAATACCGCGATCAACCAAAACATCGAAAGATTTTTTTTCAACTAAGGAGGAAAACAAAATTGGCAAAACCAAATAGTTCAAAGAACATAACCAAAGGCAAAAACACAAAATGTAAATTTTTTTAAAACCTTTCTAAATAATAACAAAAATATTTCAAAAGAAAATTACTAAGAGGTATAATTTTATAACAGTTTAGAAAAATAAATAAACTACATTTTATTGTTATTTACAATATAACTTAGTTTTTTCCTTCTCCCATTGAAATGGCGATTTCTTTCCACGTATTGTTTTTTACAATTATGTCCTTGTAATTATTGTGTGAAAAGTCATATAATACTGTATGTGTTGACCATAGGCGTGGGCACGGGTGGTACAGGGTATGCAAGTACAGCAACTGTATGGCCTGGTGTTTGTCATCAAAACAAATTGTATTTATATTATACAACTGATATTTTATAAAATTAATGGTATTAATATGAATTATTAAATAAAAATGATGTTCTTAGTTAATGATAATAACATAGGTATGGTGTATTACGGATTCACAGTGATAAAAGGCAGTATTCCCATAGAATCCTTGAACAAATATCTATGTTTATTTATATAATAATCGCAGTGACGGTGGCCTTATCATTTTGGTGGGAGAATACTATATGAATTGGCAATAAAAATTTGTTATTGTTATTTCTTATTTGTGTCTTTTATTGCGTAAATAATGTCTACAAAAAAACAAAAAACTTCCATTCTAATTTTTTCAAACCTAGAGGAAAATATGAAAGTAAGTATACCTTACTTAAAGTATGATATAAATTATTGCTTAAAGTTTAAACTGCCATTTAGACTAAAAATCTAGATATTTTTTAAATGAAAAAATTTATATATATATATACTTGTTGTTATGTTACTAATATATATAAGTCAAGTACATTTTAATAATTATAAAAAAACATTGCTGGTTAGAATACTGCTTACATAACTAGTAACTACTAATACAAATATTGTATTTTAGATGAAGACATCTTGGAGCATGATAATAGAGAAAATCCTAGCATAAGTGATCCAGATGATCCAATACCAGAACAAAGTATGTCAAAATGCTTTAATATTAGATAGTTAAATACCAAAAGAATTTATTCAATTTTATCAAATATTTTATTTGTGTACTAGAACTACTAGATGAAGACATTTTGAAGTATAATAGAGGAAATCTTAGCATAAGCGATCGAGATGATCCAATATCAGAAAAAAGTATGTCAAAATGCTTTAGATAGTTAAATACCAAAACAATTTATTCTTAGATTAGTTAGGTTGAAAGTGAGATTAACTTATGTTTTATTAGATAAATATTAGATAGTTAAATACCAAAACAATTTATTCTTAGATTAGTTAGGTTGAAAGTGAGATTAACTTATGTTTTAATTTTGATGTTTGCTTTCGCTTAACTACTTTGTACATTTTTATTTCTATTACTTATCTATGTTTGTGTTGGCGGATACTTGATGCATATTATTAATTTTTCATCAAATATATGTTATAGTTGTTAATTATTGTTTTGATGTGAATTTATATTTAATAAACCTCATTAGATTTAACTCATTACTGATAATATGTGAGTTGATCAATGTTGAGTCTCAATGTTTTTTGTAGGTAATTATTTTAGTGTTGTAATTTTTGTAACTAATTTGTTAAAAAAAAACAAATATACAAAACAAGTTATTACAATATTATTTAATATTGATATTTTAATACTCAGTGTATGAAACTTCATATATCATTGTCCACTACAAGATGGGCATGTAGATCTGAAGCAATAGAAGCTATAGACCAAAATTATAATTCTTTGATTCTATGTCTTTTGGAAATAGCTAAAAACACTAATTTAGCTGATGTAAGAGTTGGAGCGAAAGGTCTTATTCATCAAATGAAAAGTTTTAATTTTATTTTTTCACTAACAGTTTTAAAACCTATAATGGTTCAAATACGTATTGTAAGTGCAAGCTTACAATCACCAAATTTGGATCTTCTAGCTGCCGTACAATTGGTAAATGCTCTAAAAAATTCATTAACCAAATTAAGAACTGATGACAGCCATTTTACAAGTTTATATGACAAAGTCTGTAATGAACACAATATAGAAATTCCAAGAGTAAAAAAAAGAAAAATATCAAAAAAAATTAATGATAGCAATACACAATACTTTAGCACTGACAAAAAATATGAGATGAAACATTTTGTTTATTTTACAGTTTTGGATGATTTGTTACATGGAATTCAAGAACGTTTTAGTCAGGAAACGTTTGACTCTCATCACTTCAGTTGGTCATCTCATAGATTTTGAACTGAGTAAATCAGATATAACAACACTCTCAACTGAATTTCATTTAAATGCCTTATAAATTGAAGGAGAGTATAATATTTTGAAATCACTACCAGATTTTAATCAAGGGTCATCTACTCTTGTAATTCATAGTTGGATAGACAAGTTAACTGTAAATGAGTTGTATAAAAGTTTTCCAAACATTTTTAAAATTCTAACACATTTTGTTACACTGCCAGTTACAAGTTGTAGCTGTGAAAGATGCTTTTCCAAATTGAATTTAGTCAAGACTAAATTGAGAAGTCAGATGGTACAGGAACGTCTGGAGTGTTTATTAATGATATTCGTCGAGCAAGAAATGGCTACAAATTTAGATTTTGAAGAAGTCATTGAAGAATTTAAAAACTTAACTCCTGCCATTCGTCGGCTTGAACTTTAGTTTTTATTAAAATTTTGTAATTTTAGGTTTATTAAACAAGTATATAAGTAAATACATAATTAATACATGTTATTGGTTATTTTTTTTATGCTGATGATTATATTATTTTTTAAGTTTTCAGGTTCTAAATATTCTAAAATTTTATTTTCAATACATTATAACTAATAAACAACTTCTAATTTTTTGTTACATAAAAAAGAAAATTTTAAAAATAAAGTATAATTTGTTAAAAAAAAAAATGTATTATTAGTGAAACCATGGTACATAGTTGTTTGTATGGGAGAATATATTTTTGAATGATGGCAAAAAATATTGAGGAATGCACCAACTGCGAGCAATGTCTGCGCACGCCTATGGTGTTGACACAAGTTCTTTGTAGCTTTGCCTCATCGTTTTTCGAAAAACTTATTTTTTTTTTTATGGTAAAGAAAAATTTGATAGGGACTCACTGAAACTTTAATTGTCGTCGATCATACAGTACTCGAATTGACGTGGTCACTTCAAGCGAGGGGGCTACGCACCTAACGACAATTATTGTTGATAATTGAAATAATTATTTCTTTGCTAACCTGTCTGATGATCTGGAGTAATCGAAATCGATTAAAACATTTTAGAGTTTTAGGCGATTGTGTAAAGAATTAAAGTTTTGACAATATAATATATATATATTACATATCCAACGACTAAGAAGGGTCGCGCAAAGTATAAAAAGAAAATAAAGAACGTGCCATTAATTTACGTATACAGGCAATACAATTCACAAAACAAAAAGTTTGAAAAAGTATAGCGAATTTGTGGTTCAATGATTAAGTCTGAAAATACAATAATCTAATTACAAAGTTAGGTATGTCATTGGTGTACACACTGTACTTCACAAATAATTTATAACATTATACCAACGGAGTTATAATCAATTTAATTAAAAATTATCTTTGTGTATCTTTAAAGTTGTACGAGATAATATTCCCCGAAATCCGTGTAACTATATATAACTGGTGGATAATCCAATTATTATTAGTACATTTATTTTCCTTATTATCACGTAATATAATATAATACAAAATTTGTCATTAATATTTTATACGAATAGTGAAATGGACATGGATTAATCTTTTATTAAATAATAGTGTTGGCCTATTAATTCACTTTTGAGAAAAATTGTTTTTTCATTCTACCATAGATTAAGTATACCAAATTGTTTTTTTATTATGATGTTTATATATTATTATTAATTAAAATGATTTATGGAGTATTCATTAGTTGTTTGTGAATATATATGAAAATCAATTTTCGTTTTTCGTTAATGTTGAATGTAACAAAATAATTCTTTAAAACTTTAAAATATTAGTTGAAGCTCCGCTCAGAATCGTTTTATTGAAGAAATAATTTATCGTTTCTTTAAAATTCAACACACCAGTCAAGAATATTCTACCTGAGGTGCAAAGTACACTCCAACGTGCGAAATACACAATTTTTTATTAAAATTTTTTTTTTTTCTGTGAACATTTTTTTGTATAGATCTACTTGTTCAAAAGTCTTGATCAGTACCTTTTTGAATCCGGATTTGCCTCTAGTTGATATTTGGAACAGGTCACTTTTTAAATTTCTTAATTCCTCAATTTTTTTTTTTTTTTTGATAAAACTACCCGAAATTTCACAAAAAATATTTGAAGACCATTATTTTTTGATTTAATCTTTATAAAAATTTTAAAGCAGATGCACAATAATATAAAAAACATTTTGGCGCAAGGAAATTTTGAAAATGTATATACATAGTTTCAGAATTTAGAAGTTTATGTTTGTGGTACAATTGATATACAAAAAAAAAAAAAAACTCACTACATTTCATTTTATTATAATTTATTATTTTATTATTTTATAATTTTATTATTCACTTTATATGAACAAAAAATTATTTTATATTAAGTAAGATTTTAAAATTAATCTAATTAATAAAATTTAACAATTTTAATCACAAGAAAACCCATAGACATAATATAATAGAATATAATATATTACTTGTTTATTTTGAAAACCATACTGATTAGTATTTGGCACAAATTATAAACGATAAGTTACTGTTGGTTGACGTCCTGACATGCGTGTCACAGAGTGGCTGTCATAAAATTTCAATTTGTCCTATTGGGCGGGTCACTAAATGTACCTATACTACAATAGGCTATATTATATTATTTAGAATTGTCATATAAGGTATACGATAAGTACGGCCGTATACCTGCGTATCATACATTTATCATAAAATTGAAGTATAATTTGTATTTAAACATAGGTTAATAAAACAAAGGAAAATATTGTGTTTATTAGTAATTTTACGAATAAGTACCTATCTTTCGATTTGCTTTAATACTTTAATAATGAAATATAAAAAAATGTGAATTTTTTCGTATCTATGCCTTACTTTACACCTCAGGCATAAGCGTGTGCACGGGGTAGTCAAGGTAGGCACTTGACTACTCTGCAAACTTTTTTAAAATCTGAGTTTTTTTTTTTTTTACAGAAACACTTTTTGGTATAGAAATACTTGTTCAAAAATGTCATACAATAATTTTAAGGATCAGAAATCACATCCAGTTGGTACTAGCCAGAAGGCTATTTTTCAAAATTCTTCTTTCAAAATTCTTCTTTCAAAATTTTTCAAAATTCAAAATACTTTTCCCAAAAAATAGGAAAACCTGTCGATATATTTAGTAAAAACGGGAATATATTATGCAAAAAAAAAAAGATTTTCATAAAATCGAATTTATTAATAATCTTGCTATAATTCCGAAATTAATAGAACATGAAACTTTAAATTTTAAATTTTCAAATTTTTACCCAAAAATAAAGTAATACAAATTAGAAAAAAATTTCAATAAAATTTGACCAATTATGGGATAAATATAATGTGCTGTGGTTAGGTACTAAAGTAGATAAGATAAACTAGTTTGTCGCCAAATGAAAGTTCAAGATGTTTAGTTTTACTTTATCAGTAATAATGGACACGTGGCCTGTGAATCAACGCGTTTTTGCCGTTACGACGTTTATTGAATGTCAATCTATTGTAATGTAACCGTACAACGAAATTTTCGACGAAAATTCAATATTCCTGTAGGAGGTAATATTCCTTCACGGAATTCAATCTTAGACTGGTATTATAAATTTCAAAATACTGGTTCTGTTTTAACAACTTTTAAAGGCAGTGAAAAAAGTGTAAGAACGCCAGAAAACATTGAACGAGTACGTCAAGCAATCGATCAAAGTCCACAACGCTCGGCAAGACGCCATTCTCAGTCATTGAACTTATCTACCAGAACTGTTCGAAGAATTTTACATAATGATTTACAACTTTTTCCATATAAAGTACTGATAGTGCAACAACTTCTTCCGAATGATTTTGGTACGAGAATTGAATTGTAACAGATTTCAGCAATTATTACACGAAAATCATGAATTTTTGTCTAATTTGATAATGTCATATGAAGCTCATTTTCATTTATGTGGTGTGGTTAACAAACAAAACTATCGTTTTTGGGCTTCAGAACAACCTAGTTTGTTACATAAAACTCCTTTGCATTCTGCGAAAGTGACTGTATGGTGTGGCGTTACATCGTTTGGCATTTTGGGTCCATAATTTTTTGAGGAAAACAATGTGGCTGTGACCGTAACATCTGAACGTTATGTGGAAATGTTGAAAAACTTCTTGCCAGCTGAATTACAGAGATTAGGAGTACATGATCACGATCTATGGTTCCAACAAGATGGCGCTACCAGCCATACAGCGCGTATTTCAATGGCTGTTCTTAGAAAAATGTTTCCGAATCGTGTGATTTCGCGCAATGGTGATATTGCCTGGCCACCACGTTCTGATTTGGCGCCACCTGATTTCTTTTTGTGGGGTTTTTTGAAATCTAAAGTTTTCGCTAATAAGCCACATACGCTATTACAGTTAAAAGAAAACATTAGACGGGAAATTGCAGCCATCGATGTGCATATCCTACAGAGAGTTATGGACAGTATGAAAAAACGGATAGCCGACTGTATACAAAATGAAGGCGGCCACTTAAGTAATGTAATTTTTAAAAGTTAGGATTTTTGTTAATAGTAATTAAAAATAATCTTTATGTTGAATAAAATACAATTTGTTTCATTACTTTGTTTTTAATACTTGACTAATAAACTACATTAAAAACTCGTCAGAACCCACTGCCCCACCCTGTATTATACGTATATCTAATTAATATATAATGTATTATATATATATATATGTAAATAATCTGAAAAAATTTTACAATGTTTAGCGCCTCCATCCATAATATGGTAGCCATATATATAATAGCGTAGCGCTCTGCACGACCGAAAAAAAGTCGAGAAAACGAAAACACAGTGTTAAATCAAAATACAAGAGATATTACATTGTTTGTCATTAATCATCTCAGATCTGACGTAAGTACTTGCGATATAATGGTGATTGAGAACGATGAAGATTTGGACGTATTGCCGTTCAAGCGACGTCGATTAACTGGCAACTTCAGCGGTGAACTCGTGAACTTCATCCCACTAAGTCAACGCACTGACAGTGATAAGATTTCGTGATGGATATGCCTGCGTCAATTTGATGGCCAATAATTGAACTTACTACTACGTTTGCGTTTTCTAGACTTTTTTTCGCCCATGCAGAGCCTAGCACTCTTGGTGGCGGCGAAACATTCGTCTGACTCTGACGCATCTGTGACCTCTATTACACGTTTAATAAAACATATTTTATTGTTAACTCACCGACAGCGTAAAATATCGTATATTTCTCTTACCACCGAAAAGCCGTTTTACTCCACGTGAACAATAATAATCGTTCGTCGTATAATTGCAAGCGAAACGAAAATATTACGAGCAAATAATGTTCAATGGTTCATTAAATCGGTTATGAACGAAATAGTTGAATTCGTACATGCGTTAAACACTCACGAGTCGCTATGGTAGCGAGAGCTGTTGATTTTATTTTCGGAAAATCGTGTGCATAATATTATTCTTATAATATAATATAAACAACGGACGTTATTATCAAAACAGCTTTTTGAATATCTAAATGCCTTCAAAAATGTACCAAACAATTATTTATATCAAATCGTAGTTATCAAATTAAATAATATAAGAGCGTCGCATATTCTAAGGAGTAATATTTAGACAATTCATATGACATCATAATACAAGCATCATTGTAAAATCACTGGCTTCTTCACTTCGTTCAGAATCTAAAAATAAATCTAAAAAAAATGTTTCATATTATTTATAATTACATGTTTGTCATTAAATAAAGTTTGATTAAGATGATTAAATTATGTAAACATTTATTTATTTTAAATGTCCGTATGGGAGCCGTATATTTTATTTCAAAATCAAGAGGAGCTGTGGACCCAAAAAGGTTGAGAACCACTGCCCTATATAATATTATTTATCATACATATAATTATTTTTACATTGTATTATATTAACGCATTATATTTTAAACAATTACATACTTTTTTTAAAATAGTCTGGCATCTTTGTTGGACTTGTTTACTTTGCCAATATTTTTAGATGGTGAACGTTAGTGAAGAAGCTTATGTTTTTACAATGATGTTTATTTTTTTTTATTTATTTATTTATTTTTTTTTTCTTCCTCTGTGAACACTTTTTCGTATAGAACTACTGGTCCAAAAGTTTCGATCTAAGTAACTTTATAGATCCAAAATCGAACCCAGATGGTACTTTTGAGAGGTCATTTTTCAAATTTCTCAATATTTTTTTTAATAATGCGATAAAACTGAAAAAAAAATTTCAAAAACGGCAAAATATGCAAATACCGCAATTTCCGTATAATTGAAAATTACTTTTTGACATAACTTCTAAAATAATGCAGCAAAGAACTTGAAATTTTCACCAACCACTAAAAATAGTCACGAGAAAATTTCATAAAAATTTCAAAAAGATTTGATCAATTTTGAGTTAAGTGCAGCATTTTGAAAATTTCGGAAATATCTCATTTTTTGTTAGTTTTTATGTAATAAAATTTTAGATTTTTGATATTGACTTGAAAATTTAATATTATCTCACTGACATATATGTCTACTTGACCTGAAAAAATCTCAAAATTCGTTAGTCAATTTTTTTTTTTATAACCGTTTGAATTTAGAATTTCGCCTGAATTCAATAGTTATACCTAAAATCACGCACTTTAACGTATATATAAGAAAATTGGTTCGACCGATTGTTTTGAAATTTGGTGTTTAGATAGAAAATTTCATTGTGAATATTTTGGTGCAATAAAATTTCTTACTGATAAATAATTAAACATTTTACAAAGGTAAGACTGAAAAAAAGTCGAAGAAAGTACGGACACAAAGGTTTTTGTTATTCGCTTATCTTATCCTACGTAAATTTCGACGCTAAATTTAATACGATACAAGTCGGTAATTACGGTGTGGCAGGCCCAAATACATTTCTCAAAACCACAATGCCTTATCAGTTGTCACATATTACATGGACTGCCATGTATATGTATACACTATTATATGTTTATGTATACACATGTACAGTCGTTGTCAGATAGATTGACACGGCGGTGGCGGCGCGATAACGAAAAACCAGGGGTTCTCAATCTTGAATGTTTTT
>JAIPRM010013688.1:0-11245 GCA_025469315.1 Stegophylla sp. TES_Ste_2020
TATCTATGTTTAAATTTTCATAAAATTCTGATCAAAAAATTATGGTTTTCGAGTCATTTTTGTCAAATTTTGGGTAGTTTTTTCCAAAAAAAAACATTGAAGAATTGAGAAATTCAAAAAATGACCTATTTAAAGTACAATCTAGAGGCGAATCGGGTTTCAAAAACATATTGATCGAAACTTTTGGACAAGTATTTCTATACGAAAAGTTGTACACAGAAAAAAAAAATAAATAAATAAACATCATTATAAAAACACAAGCTTCTTCACTTCATTCAGAATCTGAAATCGTGCACTATTGAACTTAATGTAATTTATTATTGGTATATTATTTATTACTTTCTTAGCAGTTTTACGTGAAATCATATTTTAAAAGGTCGGACAAACTTTTGACCATGGATATCCCTCGCTTTACGGGTAGGATATCCTTGGTAGGTTTATTAAATTTTGAAGAAATGATTTATCATATTTTCAATAAAAACGATTTTGAGCTAAGGTTCAGTGATTACGCAGTAACCACGTAACAATAATTACTACATTACCCTGATTTGTATGCTTATCAATTATCATGATTACCATTTACCACACGGATAATGTTACGGTTACCATGGTTACTACATTTGCCATGGTTACCACGGTTCTCATGGTTATCATAGTTACCAACAATGGAATAGAGTGTAAACCTTTTGAAATAATGCGAATTTCGAGAAATTTTAAGTATAAAGTACCATCTAGGGCCGATGCTTAAATCAGAAAATAACTGCTTGAGGATCTAGGATCAATATTTCTATACACAAAAGTGTTAACAGAACGGAAGAAAAAAATAAATAAATAAAAATCATTGTAAATTCATAAGTTTCTTTGCTTCGATCAGAACCTAAAAAAGTACCAATTGCTTAATTTTCCGGGTATCATTTATTTGTATGCTTATCTCTTTCCTTTTCGGAAATATGTACATTTTGTGTTATTTTCTTGTGCGCATTATGAAAAAGTAATTCAAAGGTTGTTATGACATAAACATTATGTAAATTTTATTTAATAAAAAAAAATGTTCATGTTTTTCACGTGGCATATAATGTCTCATTTGGATGACTTAAAGTTCTGTTGACAACTTAAATATATTTAATTTGTGATTGTTATAAATGTATAGAATTATAGTATTGTTTATGTAATGTTATTAATATTAATAGCATTATTATAAATTTTAATCAATTATACAGGTAAAAATTCAGGATTTACATGTACCAACGCCTATCCAATATAAGTATTAATTCGTAAAATTTAAAAATTATATTACTGCACAAGACATAATAAAATTGGAAAATTATTATAATTCTCAAAACATTGTATTATTTAAATCAATGATATATTTACTTAAGAATATAAAAAGTAAAGTAAAGCAAAGTATAGACAAGAAAGCCGGACATACTTCACACCAAAAATATTCTTCGCTCCTCAGGTCAGCTAATTTTGGTGGGTGTGTAGAATTTTAAAGAAACGATAAACCATTTCTTCAACAAGACGATTCTGAACGAAGGATGTTAATATTTTAAAAAGCAAAATATATAATCATCATTTTCTACACACTTACCAAGACTATCTAACCTAACATAACCTAACTAGCGAAGAATATCCGCGGTGCGAAATATGTCCGGCTTTCTTGTCTATACTTTGCTTTACTTTACTTAACTTATCATTGATTTATTTCACTTTATTTTACTTTACTTTGTTTTACTTTACTTGCGCTACAATATTTCTCAAATAATTATCTATCTATGTTAAAATTTTCATAAAATTTGCATTAAAAAAGATAATTTTTGAGATTTTCTTGTCAAATTTTGGGTACTTTTCTCAAATTTTGAGAGTGCAATTATTAATAATTTCAAAAAAAAGACTTTATTTAAGTAAAGTCTACAGGAAAATTTGGTTTCAAAAAGATGCTGGTCAAAAGTTATGGACAAGTATTTCCACACGAAAAAATTTTAACAGAAAAAAAAAAAAAAATGAATTAATAAATAAACATAATTGTAAAACCACGATGTTCTTCGCGTAGCTCAGAATCTAAATAGAAATATGCTTAAACAGTGTATAATCTCTAATTAATTTTCATTTTACCCAACATTAACTTGAGTAATCGAATTTATTTCTAACCAATAAGCTACAAATACTTTTATTTGTCTAAAACGATTAAAATTATACATTTATTTATATTCAAGAATTAAAAGGTTACAATTTCCTCATAAATTTTCACAAAAATGTAGAAAGTGTATTTACTTTTTTTTTTTTTTATTGTTTTTAGATCCAGAAAGTAGCATATATTGTCAAAAGAGTATTATTGAGAAACAAACAATTATGTCTTTTAGTAGATTATGACACGGCAGTAGAAAAATACAAAGACGATCAATACAGTTCAGAAAAACTGTATTTGTTCCACAGGCTCAATGATTTTGTACTTCAAACAATTTTTGAAAGTAAGTTCGAGTTTTGTATTATAATATTACATATTATCATCATAGTACGGTATAATATTATGAAAATATCAAGCATATTTTCAAAATAAAAACCAAATCATAAAGCTCGATATTTCTTAAAACCCTATTTTTTATTTATTTATTATTAAATATACGCCCTTTTAATCGGGCTGTGAACAGTTATTTTTACAAACAATAAAATACATAAAAACATGTGATTATCTCAATATTAAATTGATGAGTAACAATTATTTACAATTTAAATCAGTGATTTTAACCGGGTTAAGTTATCGTGGAAAAATCAAAATTATTTATTGAATTACCTGAAGTTAATAACAGGTTGATCGGTGCGAATAGAAGTAATTTTAACGAAATGTCAGTGTATAAAACACACGAGTATTGGTTTGAGAGACGTTTAAAGGTCTGTTTTGCTAAGTAGTTCAGGATATTATATTTTGAGTTAAGTACGGCATTTTGAAAATTTTCTAAATTTCTCATTTTTTGTTAGTTTTTATGTATTAAAATTTTTGATTTTTGATATTCAGACTTGAAAATTTAATATGATCTCACTGACATATATATATGTATATCTAATTGCCCTGAAAAAATTTCAAAAATCGTTAGTCAACTTTTTTTTTTTTATACCCGTTTGAAGTCAGAATTTCATCGAAATTCGTTAGTTTAACCTAATATTACGCACTTTAACGTACATAAAAGAAAGTTGGCCAAACTGATTGTTTTCAAATTTGGTGCCTAGATAGATAATTTCATTGCGAATATTTTGGTGCAATAAAAAAATAAAATAATTAAATATATTACAAGGGTTTGATTGAAAAAAATTCTGAGAAAGTATGAACAAATTCTTATAATAAACATTCTAAAAACTTATCTACTCATTTCCTAACGGTATAGACCAAAAAAAAATATTGTGTGTTATACATAACTACTTAAGACAATAATTCACTTAAGTAGACAGTTTGGTAAAATTATAAATATATTTTGGAATTAATTCGAATATTTAAAATAAAATGTCACTGTATAGTTCTGGTGATTCTCGTTGTTTTACGAATAAACGTATGATTTTAGATCGACAAATGCTCTACCTACGATGTACACAGATTGGCCAATTTCCGACGATCGAACGAGAAAACAGTTTGTTTGGAATTGAAGTAAAAATCGAATTTCATACCAAATTTTGCGAAGACGTTTTTGGCAAAAAGTAATTCGATTAACAAATTAAAGGGAGTCAATTGAATATATTATGATACATCACAATTTTTAAATATTTTGAGTTTTTACAGTTAAATAAAATGTTTTTTAAGAGATTATTTTAGCATTTTTGCATATTTTTTGATCATATTCGGTACATTTTTAGAGCATAAATGCGTGAATATTTTAAGTTTTTTTTTAGAGCTATATAGGTCCCTAGCCCAACAGTTATTATATTTTCACAATGGCAAATAATAAGTTGTTTTTGAATACAAACAAATAACAGCGCATCATACACAATATTATATGTCGGTTTAGGTATAATTTAGCGTTATTGGAAGAAGGCGTCAAAAGTGCTAATGACAATTATGGCGGATTGGACATCAAAGTTAAACGCGCAATATTCGTAAACGGGGTCGTTGACAAAAATTACCAATTAATGGTTACTGATACGGATGAATCGATAAACAGAATCTCGATCAATGTCGATAGTAATTATTATTATGGAGTTGATTTTTCCGAAATGACGATTCGTATTTTTTTGATATATTGAAATGTTTAGCGATTAAGTTATGATTCCTACTGAAAACATATGTATTTTAATCGATGTACACTTTTGTAGGTGAGTTCCCAATGGAAGATTTATATCCCAGCCAAAATCACAAAGTAAATAAAGCACATGACACAATCTTCGGCCGACTTAATTTCTGGTTAATGCTGTAGTTAATAGAAGCAATTCATTAACGGTTTGCGATTATCATCAAGTCGTCAAGCACCCGACGACTTTGAGCACATTGATAATAATTTTAGCACTTTAACCGTTTAATTTTATAACATTTAATTTTAATTTATTCGTATATTAATATTAAAATAAAATAATAAAGTGTCATTAACTTTTATTATTTTAAATACTTTTGTTTTTCGACTTTCTCTTGAATTATGTTTAATGTATTTATTTATTTTGTTTTCTTTTAAATCTTAGTTTATTATTTTTATTGTTAAAATAAATAATTATTATTATTTTATGTAATTTCGTTTGTCTTATAGATATTTTATCGTTTATAGTTATTTATTCGAAGTGCAACGAAAGAACTAGTGTTTTAACAATAACGTTTATTATTATTATTATTATTTTAAATACTGAACGAAGTAAAAAGCTAGTGTTTTCGCAATTATGTGTATTTTTTTTTTTTTTTTTATATATATATATTTTTTTCTGTAAACACTTTTTTTGTCTAGATATACTTGTTCAAAAATTTCAATCAACAACTTTTTGAAACCGGATTTGCATCTATTTGGTACTATAGAAATGTTATTTTTTCGAATTTCTCAATTTTAAATTTTTTTTGGAAAAAAATTTGGGGTGGGGTCGAGATCAGGGTCAATGGGATATGGGTCAATGTAAAATTATAAATTTTTAACTCAACAGTAAATATCTTATTTGCATAAAAATACTATTCATCATTTCTAAGTGATCTAATTTCTAAATATATTCTTCCTCGCCTATTTTTTAATTGAAGTAGTAAAATTCCAAAATGTGTGCTGAAGGAGGGCAATGTTGTTTTTACTGGAACCACGAGAAACACTGCAGCAGAGATTAATAGCAAAATAATTAGAAATATATTTTAGAAAATTGTGCTAAGAGAAGTTCGGTGTCCCCCGTTCTCATGTCTATCACTTAGAGGAGTTTACTTGAAAGTTTTTAGAGGTCAGGGGTCAAAAATACCCCCCTTCCTTCGAAAAGTGATGATTATGTGGCTGAAATTTTAAATCCTAATTTGGTTTTAATTCCTCTCCGGAAATTTGTTTCAACTACGACCTCAAATTGAGAGATATTGGAAAATGATTTTGTTGCTAGTCCAAATGCAAATGTTCCACTCGAATCAATTGAAACTTTTGATTTTGTTTTTTTTCTTGATTATACCTAATCTTGTTTTAAATGAAACAAAGTGTGTTTCATCTATAGAATATTTACAGTCGTCAAATATTAATTATTCATCTGTAAATTATAAATGATTAAATTGCCTTAAAAATTACCGATGCGTAGATAAGTTTGAAGAGATATAGACTGAAACCCAAGAATTTATTCACAAGCATAACTCGGAAGAAGTACAGATTCATAAAAAGAGAAAAATCTATTTACTGACCGAAACTTTTAGACAAGTATTTCTACCCGAACTCGTGATTATATACATACGAGAAAAAAGAAACACACAGATTTTTAAAATCAACACAAATTTCAAGAAATACGTAAGAAAAATACTATTATAAGTCGAGTTAAAGCGTTGAAATTAAATTTTCATAAAATCGCTTTCAGGTAAATTCACAGGTCATGACCAAAAAAAAAAAAAAATTAATTTTATTATTCGACGAATATTATTATTAATTAGACTTATTACTTCGTAATGATACACAGACGGAATAAAAATGCACAGACCGCGTAAGAAAAGCGT
This sequence comes from Stegophylla sp. TES_Ste_2020, assembly GCA_025469315.1. Classification (NCBI taxonomy): domain Eukaryota; kingdom Metazoa; phylum Arthropoda; class Insecta; order Hemiptera; family Aphididae; genus Stegophylla; species Stegophylla sp. TES_Ste_2020. Next base: position 6,134 of record JAIPRM010013688.1, read on the forward strand.
ACGCGCGTCTGTGTTTACAGCGATGTAAAAGCTGTATAAACAAAAAAAAAATGTGTGATCGAATTCTGCGCGCAGAGAACAGGCACTCATGTGCCAGTGTTGATAAACCGCGTCTGCGCGTCTATAATACCTATCAATAATCTCGCGCCGTCGAGTGCGTTGCACTGCACAGCAGCATCAGTCATGGAGACGTTAAAGTTTTTTCTACTGTTTTTGACGGTCGAAAGCGGCGCGTACTGTGGCGATCACGCGGCGAAAACGGCGATAAGAACGAACGAATTTCTCGAGCTGGTGAAGAAATCCTCGGAACTCGCCGAGTTTCACGAGAGATTGGAAGCCACGTACGCAAAGAGCGAATTCAAAGCGCTGTGTACCAAACCAGTGGTGGAATTCTCCGAAGTGGCGTCGAACCTGATGGGCATGATTCGCGTTTTCATGCACCAAAGCGTCCGGTACGTCGAACGGCACCTGATGGAATATTGTTTTTTGGCCGTGCGGTTGTTACACCTGAACGCCAAGAGCCCCCGGACGTATTATACCCCGGGCGACGTGCGCGAACGGTTGGCATTCCCGGACGACAGCGTGTATTCTCTGGTCGCGGCCGTTCACGACTCGGGGCTGTACGTGGACGAGTTGTTCGAGGGATTGTTTTTTTTCCGGTCCACCGTCCGAGACGACCGATTTGACCGTTGGACGACGTGCGGACCGCGTTGTCCGTTTACCACGAGAAACTCGTGAGTTACGCCGCGATACCCGAAGAGTACAAACGGTTCCGATCGCAGTTGTCGCCGAACGCGACGCTCGGATTTGTCGCCCGGAGATTGCGCGATGTCAAGACGAAAATCGTGCGTTTCTCGAGCGCGTTCCGTCCGCTGTGGACGCCGCTCGTCAGCCACGATTTCCTGACGAAAACCCTACGGGACGAAGTCCGTTACGAGAGCCGTTTCGTTCATCACGTTTTTTTCCACGAAAAATGCAAGATTTTAATCGTAAGTAGTACCTGCGGTGTGTCGTCTGGACCACTGCAGCCGCGCATTTCTACTCGATGAATATATTATTATTATTATTATTATTATTATTATTATTCATTATAACACACCGAGTACACTGTGCTACGCTTGTACCTGTTAGGTATAAAAAACAACTTGCCATTGTTTTGAATTTGTTGCGTGAGAGTTGGTGATGTGGTTTTCCCAATGTTTAATGTTTAGGAAGCGGTTGTGTGAGGTAGAGGAACGGTACATCATGATAACTGCAAGTTTTTTAATTATTGATAATTTAATTGTATCAAGGCCAGTTGTGTTAAATATGACTGAATTTTCGACTAATTTTGGTCGGCCTATGGTTGTTCGGATGGATATGATTTGATAATCTAATTCAATTTTGGTCTATGACAATTCGCGGACGAACGGGGTCATGCTGCTCTAGTGTAGGTCATGATTGGACGGATGTACATTTCGTAAGCAGTTGAGATACGCTCTAATTGGAATTGGACTTTTACTATTGATTTACAGGAATTAGTAGTCCTCTTGTAGTTGTTGTCCTGTTTATGATAATGTTGACATGGATGGTGAAACTTAATTTGTTAAGATATTTATTGTTTTTCAACCGTGGGAGCGGAGAGTCGTTTAAGGTTAGTTTTATTAAATTTGTTGTCTTTGTGTGACCAAAGAGAATCGATATTTATTAAACCATTCTGATAGTGTTACAACCGAGTTGGCACTGCAGTTGAATTAAAGTGCGATGAGCGCATTTTGGTTTAAGCTGTAAAACATTGTATCATCAGAGAATGCCAAATAGTGAAGCATAATATGCATTAGGATGAGTTGGCATGTCATTAGCATAGATATTTAAAATTGCGTGGTAGAAAGGGATGAGCCTTGTGGTACTTCAGTATTCGTATATTTATTATCTTTGAGAGGAATATTGAATAACGATTTTGACTATGACAGGAAAGATTCGGTGATTTCGATGAATTCGAGTAGAAGATCTATTTTCAGCATTTTATATAGCAGTCCATCATGCCACACAGAGTTAAAAGCTTTTTCGGCATTTTGGTTCGCCAGTTTTGACTATGATGGAGCCATTAGATGTTGTTCGGTGAGAGATCCGATAGTTATTAAACATAAATTGAAGATAATAGTTATTGAAAATAACAATTTTTAATTGACAAATTAACGAGTAAAACAATTGGTGATTATATTAAAAAGAAAAGTAAACGTTTAAATATGTGGTATCTAAGTAAATTTGATGATTTTTTTTGTTGGGTGAAAAAAAGTTGAAAAGGTAGTTAAGATTTTGCGGCCCACATATTAGTACTCGAATCATACGTTTTGGCTCATTTGAGACATTGAGATTGACTTTGTGCTCGTTGTAGTGTTTTAGATTGTAAGACAAACTTCTGCGGCAATGAGTTGTAGTAAATACCGAAAATTATATCACTCTTGATAAAAATATATATATATATATATATATACATTTTTAAGGGTGACATTTTAGAAGAAAATACGACCATAGACTGGTGGAAGAATTATCCAGACTACGTTATAAATTGGATATGGATATGGAACTGCAACAATATTTTGGTAAGACGCTGTTAAATCGTCTTTATATTTTATACGAAATTGTAATAATATTATTGACAATATTATTTAAATTCGATATATTTACACGATAATAAGTGTTATTGCCAAAAAAAAAAAAAATCACAGTAATACATTTCAATACATTTAGCTCTAAAAATAAATAAAAAATGTTCTATCATACCATGACATTGATCATACATTGATCGGGTTATAAATCGATTAAACATAAAGCATTATTTCTACATCATGGATGAGCACATACTAATAACTGTCACCACATTAAAAAAAAAAAGAAAAAGAAACAAGCCGTACTTCTTGGAGTATTCTTTGCTCCTCGGATAGGACTCAGTTGTTAAATTTTAAAGAAACGATAAAAAATGTCTTTAATAAAGCGATTCTGAGCGGAGCTTTAATCTATATAATACAATTATCCTTAAAAATTATACAGTTTATTTTTATTACAAACAACATGTATTTTCTACTCAGCTAATTTTAAATCCTACTATTAACTAAGAGAACGAGAGACCGGAAAAAGAATGTAACAATAATTAAAAGCACTAACTCCTTCGCTTCCCACATAAAATATCTAATACTAATAATTGTGATAATTTAAACGGAATTTTTTTTTTTTATCCCAAAATCATTTTATTAATCGACGACAAGATACTGTTGTTAGAGTACGTAGGAAAAAACCTTGTAGACATATTTTAACATCTATACTTGAAAATACTAATGTACGCTCTATACACGTTTAAAATTCCGGTTTAAATATAGCAACATTGCTTATTTTTCTATGCTCAAAAACGTGTTGCTCGATTGTGTTTTACCTACTTTACGTGTCCTGCAAGAAGTGTAGAATTTGGTTTTCCACCAGATCTTATAATGCCTATCTATCCAGTTTACAGGATGACAAGGCGTTTTATGAAATTCCAAATTTCGATTTGGAAATGAATGAAAATACATTTTAGATCGAGTGAAATTATTATAGATTATCTGAGCGACTAGGCATAGCGTAAAATGTGAAAATGTGGCACATTCAACAAGTGCTTCACCTTCTACAAAAATGTACCCAGGTTCATGTGCACCACCAGAATATTTGTGGAAGTATGCATATTGTACGCTGGTTTTACAGGAGGTGTACAAAATTAGAAGAGGATACTAAATTCGTCGGAAATGCGATTAAGAAATTTAGTAAAAACCTATACGTTAACATTTTTATATAATTTAAGAGCAAATAAATACTTCATGGATATTCAACACTTTGTAACATACGCGTAAAATCGGTGACAATGACGCATGTATAATATTTTGACCCTTTTGTTATAGGATTCTCCAGAGTATGGTTTCCAAAACTATGAAAAACGTGTCAATCCGAAAAAGGTAATGATTATCGTTTTGCAATAATTTTCGTATTCATAGTTTGTTGCGCCCACTATAGTTGTAATACATCAATAATATAATATTATAATCAACTATAACAGTGATGTGTGTTCCCAAATCGTTAAGTATTATTACTTGTGGACTGAATACGTGTTCGTTTATCACGAATACAGTGGCGTAGCCAGGAATTTTTTTCGGGGAGGGCTGATCAGTTGAATAAAAACTGATGCAATAAGGATTATTTTTATAGAGGCTAACATGTTTATTTGATTGATTTAGTCCTCCAAAAGCTTAACAATTAACATGCTTAAATATGTCAACCTTCGGCAATTTTCAAAAAATATAGAGGGGGAGGATCTGAGTGATTTTTTAAGGGTAGCTGAACCCTCTAAGTCCTCCTTAATTGCTCCTATTTATTCAAGATACTAGTGAAGGATACAAGGACAATCGCCTTCACCCTCCCCGTTCTCAAAAATTGATTTTCTTTCTAAAGGAAATGATAAAAATATATTCCTCTTAAGAGATTGAATATTATTTGATATTTTTATTTGTTTAAAAATGTAAGCTTAAAAAGAATAAAGATTAAAAAAAAAAAATTTTCATAAATAATAGAAAAAGAATTAATAATACATTATGCAATACAATTTTTAAATATTTTGAGTTTTTACAGTTAAATTTATCACTTTATAAGAGATTATTTTAGGATTTTTAGAGCTACAAGTCCCTAGCCCTAGTAAAAATCTTAAACAATCCTATGTGTATATTAATATTATTCGTATCGTGTACAGGCCCGACGAGAGTGTGGGGCAGCCGGGGCTATAGTTATGGGGCCCGGGGTCACTAAGAGGGCCCAGGCTTTTCTGAAAAAAAAACCAATCCCTATATTATGCCTAATCATTACTTTAATAGCAAAATTATTTTTAATTTATAAATTCATAATTTTACTTTAATAAATGAACACATATAATATTGAAAATTAAATGCAGGTATTAATTTTGGGGGCTAGGTAAATTGGGTCCTGGCCCTCCCGAAAACGGTAAATTGGGTCCCGGCTACCTGGCTAAGGCATGGTAAATTCGGAAATTCGGAATTTTCTGAGCTCTTTGTGAACAAGTTTGCTGGGTCTTTGAGATATATCTTCAATGGC
>JAIPRM010013689.1:0-11245 GCA_025469315.1 Stegophylla sp. TES_Ste_2020
GTTTTAACTTATATTAATATATTTTATTTATTTGCTTGGTGAAATCTAACTTTTTTGTGGCCCGACCTTATAATTGTTGGCCTTCTGTTGGCCCTACCTACTAAAAAATCCTGGCGCCGCCACTGCATCACGAATACCATATTATTATTATTAAAGCTCAATAGTTATACCAAATTTAAATAAAATATTTTGGTACTTTTTTTTTTCAATATCTATGTGAAATTTATTTTTCTGTTGTTAATAATAGTGGAATGTAAAACTGGCCGAGTAAAATGGAATTTATTTCCAGAGTAAAATTTAATAAATGCTTTTTTTTTTTGGATACTTAAAATGCTTTTTTACAGATTTATTTTGCTACTAAATCCTAGTTCTATACGTATTATCAATCGATTTGTTTTTTTATTCGCCGTGACACGTTATGTTTTTCTATCTATACTAAACATTTTTGAAAAAATAGTTGACGTCAGAAAAATGTTCACTTAAAAATGATTGAAAAAAAAAAAATGTGATGTGTCTCGTTTAGACGAGAAACGCGGGGAAGAAACGTTAAGATCGTGAATTTCCCGCTAAAATCGGGATGTGTGGCAACCCTGCCTGTCACATCGATCTCTCTACCATTACGGAACAATAATATAAAAATGACACTCGATCAAATTTGATCGATTCATTGTTGTATTCCTTTGTATGAAGTATCGGATTCCAAAAATCTAAAATTTATCTCTCATTGGTTGTAACGCGTTTCATAATACATTGGGCTATGATTTAGTAGCAAAATAAATCTTTAAAAAAGCATTTTAATTATCCAAAAAAAAAAGCATTTATTCAATTTTACTCTGGGAATTAAATTCATAATGTTGAGGTAAAATAATTATTTCAGTCCAGAATGATCAATAAACATTAAACATTGTACTTTCAAATAAATAAACATAATATAGGTATTTGTGTTTATGTGCTTTGTTTGGAATTATCTTAAACATAACATCTATATGAATCAATAATTCTTCGCGCACTCCCGTGATCTTGTGTATAAACGAATTACATCTGTGGTCTATATTATAAATAAGTAATAACAATATAATATTTGATAAATTCACTTTGGGTGTATCAATCTTGATAATATTGTACAATGTATGTCATATAATAATATGAAATAAGTTTAAATAATATTTTAAAGTTTAGCGATTGAACACTTTGAATAAAAATAAAAAAATTTATATTTGAAAATTTGGGTGTGCATTGGCGTTCCTTATTAATCTTAGTGGTTCAGTATCAACGTAATAATTGGTGGCCTGTGAGACATTTATATTTTATCAGCTATACAATTTCACAATAAAATTAGAACACCACAATTTTTTAGTTAAAAATCCCCTTTGAAATTATTTTCTAGTTACGGCCTTGAGTGAGACAATAATACAGTAAACAGGTACAGTTAATAAGATTGTATATTTTTATTAGTTATGACTTAATTAGAAATTTATTTTTTGAGTGTTTTTATTTTAAGTTCAACTAGTGATCGTAAATATTTTTGATTATTTTAAAACTATTAAAAATTAATATATCAAGCACGTACTGTTAATAATTATAGTCTAATTTTAACTAGAAAATCTAAAGACGTATTATTATAGATTATCATCGTTTATGTATTTTAGTTATTATAAGCCGGTCAACGAAACTTGATATTTGGATTTTTCTCCGTTGGTGTCTACTTGCCTTGTGATTATATAATAACAATTAATATCATAATAACTTATAAGTTATACCGATGTCCGTATAATATGTTAATAATTTCAATGTCCTTAGAATATGCAATTTATCGCCCTTAATGCCATTAGTCATTATAAAGATACATAACGTTCTTTTCCACGAATTCACTTTGTAATAAATACACGTTACAAGTGCATGTTATGCATAAGTATGAAGAGTGCATAACCTTTTTGTGTTTTCTAGGATTGTTTCATTGTTTTGCGCCAACACAATATGGTTAAATTATTATCAAACATAATGTAGTGTGCAACTAAATTTAAAACTGTAACGAATTAATTAAGCACATTATTTCAGTGCTATGAACCTGGAATGTGTCTAGTAGGTTTGACGAGTCGCATACAAACAGTGATTGACACCAACGTATTATAATTAACGTATAGTTTTGTTGCTTATATGTTATAGATTTTTACTTCTTAACAGGTTAAACAGAAAACAGATTCCTTTAAATTTGTAATCGTTTCATATGTAATTTTAGATTCTGATTGGAGCGAAGAAGCTAGTGTTTTTATAATAATATTTTTTTATTTGTATACGTAATACTTGTAATACTTGTATTACTCCGTCCAAAAGTTTCGACCAACAACTTTTTGAATAAGATTTTGTCTCAAAAAGGTACTTTTAGAAGATCATATTCCCCAAATTTGGAAAAACTACTCAAAATTTGACAAAAACGCATTCAAATTTTTTTATTTTATTACAAATATTATGAAAATTTAGATATAGATGAACAATAAAATGAAAAATATTTTGGTGAAAGAAAATTTTTTTGTTTTAAAATTTATCTACCAACACTTTTTTTTTTTAAAAGATGTTTATTTCCTGTTCTCAATTCTCAGTTAACAGTAGGATAAAAAATGTGGCTGATTAAAAAATACATTTTTTATTTTATAATTTATATTTTTGAGTAAAATTGTCTTATATAAACTGAAGTTTCGCTCTGAATTGTTTTATTGAAGAAATTATTTATAGTTTCTTTAAAATTTAACACACCCATCAAGTTTCAACCAAGGAGCGAAGAATACCTATGGTGCAAAGTATGCTCTACTATTTTAAACACTTAAATAAAGCTTTGGGTTATTATTTCATGTTTTAGTAAACTAAAGAAAATAGAATATTAATTGACTAAATATGCGAACTAACTGGCGGTTATGGTTTTTAACTTACTGAAAATAAAAGCAATTATTTGAAAAATCGTTATTTATATTTGTTTACCTATACCAGATTATAATGTTCGCATCTGATCTTATACAGTAAAAATGATTTCAACATAAAAAATTATTTTAAAATTACGAGAAAAACTACCTACTGGACAGCAGCCAATAACATTGCCAATAAAATGTTTCCCCAAAAAGTATATGTTATTTTCTTATTTAGTATTTAAATTAAGGCTTAATTAAAAAAATAATAGTTAATTCTGGTATGCACGTAATACTACCTAGTATGCAATTTGTCGATTTACATAAAATTTCATTAGAAACTGTGCAGTGGTGATAAACGATAATAATTTCAGTTTTAGAATATTTTAAGAATACAAGAATATTATTAAAATTTTTAAAAAATATAAAATACGCTCATTGATATGTGACGTGTAGATAATAGGTATGCAGTTTTGGTACAGGTTGTCGTACACCAATGTTAACCATGACGTACAGGTATAACAAAGTGATATGTTACTGTAACAGAAAATGCTTGTTCATAACGCTTATGCTATGTAAAAAAAAATTATCTGACGATTAATAATTTTTCGAATTTTTTTAAACTGTTGGGTGGCTCTCAGCTGTAATCAGTTTTTAAATTTTCATGCGTTCGATTTTTTTTCCAATCAACGCTTAAGACTTAACAAAAACAAATCCTATAAAAAAACTGAAATCAGGAATGAAAATTATTATTTAGATACAAGTGAGCAAATAGACCCCAGTATTTTTGTAATTTAAGTACATGAAAAATACAAAATACTTTTATATTTTGTACTTTGAGGTATGACAAATACAAACTACTTATGTTCTTTATACTTTGACCTTTGACAATCATAAAATACGCAAGTACTTTGTACATTGACAATTACAAAATATTTATGTACTTTATACTTTGTCTGTTGACAAATACAAAATGCTTATATGCTTTGCATTTCGATATTGGCGAAATACGAATTTGCCGAACACTGATATGAAATACTAGGCTTACACCTATAAATTATAATTTGATTTAATTCATTGTATCAACTAGGTATTTCGAATTTTTTAAATGGTAATATTACATTTCGTATCAATTACTGAGCAAATTTATTTCACTAAACTTGAGTACTAAATTATGATAACATTTTAATGAAATACAAAATCCAAATTCACAAATAAAATATCAAAATTTCTATTAAGTATTAATTATTAATTTTTTCGGTAAATTCAAAACAAATTAAAAGATACGTTTATTGTTTATTCATACTTTGATTTTTGTATCGTTATTGTAGAACTCGTAACTTGTATACTTTCAGGGATAAATCACACGATGAATTACGTAGTCGACTCCCCTTCTCCCAATTAAAGTGTATAACACAGTGGTCTGAGGACTGAAAAATGAGTAATATGAGTAATGCTTGTTTTCAATACGTAGAATACTTTATTTTGATATTTTATCCTGTTTTGAACTACTTTGCCACTTTTACGATTATTTTCTTTTAAGCCTATTCGACAATATTGTAATGGAATCGAAAGCGAGCAAATAAGTAGGTACAAAGATAAAATATATTCAAACTGTTTGTCTCGCATTGTATTTTATATTATTATCACATAAGACTTGTCAGTTAGGTACAACGTAAAATAGTTCTTATAATATCGAATGTCGGTTTTATCCGAGTAATAACATTTGAATCCATATTTTGTAATAAAATTAAAAAAAGCAATTCAAGGTCGTTTTCTACTCGTATGAAAGTTCACGTTATGATCCCATGTACTGTAGCTATTATTAAAATATCTTATATCACGTTCCATAGTATATTATTCATATGTACATATTATTATAGAGGTTCACGTATTTATAGCTATTTTAGAATGTAGTCATTTATCCTTACATAATACACTTCTAAAATATTAGCTTCCCATATTTCATAATTATTATTCACTTCTAATCCTCATATGATTTATAACGATTACTTAATAAGAGTTTAGGTATTGATTTGTTATATATTGTTCGACGCAATACGATTGTCAGAACTGGATTTAGACTAAGTATATAAGACTTTAAGTTGTTTTTAGGTATGAGGCTCTGTATAAGTCCAGATATTATATGTCATTGCTAAATATGTTTTTCTTGAAGTATTATCTGCAGTTCCTTTGCGTGATTTTGAAAACCATTTTCATTAAAGGAAACAATTAGAAGTGGCCAAGTGGGTTACTAGTAAAAGAAGAAGACATTATTTTTTTATTAAGTACACTGTTAATTAAAATAAAAACATTTTTTATGCAGTATTATACGTCGTAGACAAATAATTTTGTATTATATTTAAGTATATATTATGACAATGCTCACTTGGTCAATATTTTTTTATTTATTTTTTTTTTTTGAGGGGGGGGGCAAGAAAGTGGTGGTCCTAAGCTATAACTAGCTTATTCGTAAATCTTGTGCTAACGATTATCGATGCCCTTAATATGAATCGAATCGATTTAGTTTCAAATACATCATGTTAAAACATGCAAATACGTTCTTACGTGAATGATTTATAATTTTATGTTATTTATATGTTGAACGTGTATATAGTCGTATACAGTGACAATGACTTACAAGAACTTACGGCTAATCGAATAAATAAATTTATCGTTTAAATTACACGACAAAGTTTAGTATAAAAGCTATAATTATCATATAGGTATTGAATCCTTTTTATTTATATCTACTGTTTAGCTCGAAAAATTATTAGGTATTTCATAAATTATTATTATGATCAACGCTTGGGTACATAAATAATTAAGTTCACATTTAGCCGTTTTAAACTCGTAATGAAAATTATTTTTGAAAAGTTTATTTTTTTAAAATTGTTACAGACTACAAAAAACAACATCTTTAGTGGCGATTGGAATTTAATAGTCTTCGTAAGTAAACATCATATACTGTTGTATTTCACGGTTTACGTAAGTCAAAACGCTATTTTAGAATTTAACATTTTGGTGACTTGTTGACATTGACATATTGACTTATCTAGAATATGTCATTTAGCAAATTTTTTAAGCAAACAATAATTATTGCGGTTCAATTTTTATCCGGACCAGATCACCATTAAATAATTTCTTTATTCACGGTGCCAAAGGTGAATATTTTGTAATGTATACGTCGAATGGCCAGGCGCGCAGCACAAACATTTCGGGCATACCTTTAGCGTGACTAATTATTATCTGAATAATAATTAAGTTCATAATGGCCGTGTGATATATCATTTATGATTTATTTTTTTTTTTTTATACAATTCGGAGTGATTTAGGTCTGTATTTGTGTGCCAAGGAAATAATTTACGACGAAAGTGCTCCGCGGGCAATACATGGAGGGAATCGTTTTTATTAATAATATCACAAAATTCAAAATATCGACGTGTATTATATGATACGTCTATTACACGGCATAATAGGGATGAAAAATTATTACCCTAACTCAAATTACACCCCTCCGGACTGGATACATAACATTAGCACTAAAGACGTAAAAAATACCGTGAATTTTGTAAACAAACTTGAAAATAATATCTAGACGAGAATATTGGTCTTAGGCGATTTACGTTTTCAAAAATTATGTCAAATTTTATATTACACATTTTAAAACGAAAACAAAGTCATAATCTCTTTCGAAATGTATAATTATCTTAATATTTTGTTTATTGATAGTTTATTATAATAAATGGACTTAAAACCTGTAATTAACGATGACAGCTCGAACAATGCAATGGTGTAATTTATGTACACCGCAAAACAAATTAAAATAAATAATATTATATTATATGTGAATATTAATATTCATAATTATTAATTATGTTAAGATAACGTGACACAAAAAAAAAAAAAAAAAAAATGAATTTATTAATTAAATTCCTGAAATGCATTAATATCAAAAGAATTTAAAATCATAAGTGGGGATTACAGTTGTTACAATAATATGTGTGAATAAAACATATATATTGTGCACACATGACTAATAATATTGTAATTGGTTAAAATGTTTTCGTGCCAGAGACAGACTGATATCACAGAATAATATACTACTGAGATCATAATTAATGATATTAAATATATTATCTGCTGTTGTTGTACATAGATAATAAAAAGAAGCGAATACACAGAATATAATGCGGTTTTTGAAAATTGATGATAGACTTCAAACTAAAGAAATCAACGCGCATAGAATACTAAAATATTGTCTTTGTAACAAGTGTCACCAATTATACATTTATTTTTTTTTTACATTCATTGCCATAGGTAGAAATGGGAGGGACTTAGGGAATAAATCTTTAAATATTCTATTATACACCTCAAACATGGTTCGGGTTTCATATAATTTTCATGTAGTACTTATATATATATTATAATAAACTGTAAACGATATTTCCAGAGAGTCAAAAATGGTAAAAGCTAACTTTTTTCAAATTAAATTTCGAAGAAAGTAAATTTTTTGTTGATTTCTACTAGTAACCCAGATAAAATATATTTTAATCAAATTTATCTTTCAGAATTTGTTAAATATGTATCTACACACATGCTGAAATCTGAAATGTCTATCGCAAAACTTATGTTGAAAATACTTGTAATGAAAATATTTGAATTCAGAAGATGCAAAGAATCTAAAGTCATATTTTCAAATTTATATCAACTGTGACAAGTAGGGGCAATAACACTGCTAGTCAGTTCAGCCATTTGTGAGCGTAGGTTTTCTGTGATGAAGCGTAGGAAAACATGGCTACAAAAACAAGATGCCTTTATGGTTGACCTCCGAAGATGGATAAAATGAATAGTATCACTACTGATAATTGAGGGAGAAAATATGTTTTATAATATTAAAAAGGTATGTTACAAAAAAAAAAAAAAAAAAAAGGAATTCAAATCGGTGCACTCTGTCGACAGTTTAAGGCAGTAAAATAGGAGACGAATGTCTGTTTTTTTTTTTTTTTAATTGTGTTCGAACTTATCGATTGTTGTTGTCATTATGTACAAATGATTTTTCAATCACCGTTAGTAATACGTACGACTAGTGATCTTATTAAAATGAACTAAACCTTAGGGTATTGCATTTCCGGTGAACGATGCGCTTCGGTTAGTACTTACACATAAGATGGGTCGTCTATCATACATCAGTAACGATTTGTACGGATGTACGAGAACGCGAGGATCAGAATTTCAATCAAGTAGTTAAAATAGTCGATATACGGTTGTCCTTGAAATATAAGTCTGTAAAGGGTCCACCGAAATTAAAGTGAACAATGGACTGTAACGTATTTCGATCGGGTGGGTAAAAAAAGAAGGTCCCATAAATATTTTTTCTCAGTATGTCTACAACGTAAAACATCTATTAAAACCAAATTAAAAGAAGTGAAAAAACAAAAATCAATTAACTGTAGAGTTCAGTTGTTAACATACTTCTTGTACCCACGGCTATTGAATCTCCACGTTGTGGTGAATAATAATTCATAGTTATTGTGATGTTTACTCGTATATAAATAATTATTATTTTGAAACGAGAAAATTTATACTAGGAATAAAACCAATTCTAAGTTAAACTGTTTTTATCACTATAAAAAGGTATAATAATATGCTATTTATGATTCTATAAAATTATGTATGTATTGTTATATATTTTAGTTTTTTTTTTTTTTAATGATTCTAGCTTCTAAGTAATATCACGTATTTCAGAGAAGCATGTTTGGAATACTAATTAGATGTGTGTGAATCGTTTATACAAAATGTACAGTCTGCAATTGAATCCCTCTATCGGCTATTGAATCTGTTCAGACTCGATTGGAAATTATTGTAAATAGTTTATAATGTAATTTAGTGTAAATAACGAAATAAAGATAGGTTTTAAAAGTCTGTAGCCTGTAGGTGATAATATTGTTGAATATGAATTAATACAATGTGCATAAAAAATATTTTACTTAATTAATTTAACGGCAAACCTTTGCAAACAGCTTTGTAGATAATCGAGCAAAAAGACACAATGAAAAAATAAAAAAAAAAAACAATTACACGCGATGTATGGGTGATGACTGTTAGTGTTATAAATTATAATATGTATTATTTTTACGTACTAACCGCAAGGGCATTACGAGTAAACCTCACTTTAGCTTGTCATTGAGCTAACGTGCATGTGTTGCAGACGTTTAATGGCATTTTATTAATTAAGTAATAATATAATACAATTATGTATATAATCTTTGACCATTGTTATCGATTATCTTGTCAAAATTACAATCGAATAATAACGTTTCATTTTTAGATTCTGAGCGAAGTGAAGAATTATATTATAGACTTCAAACAAAAACCTACGACTTTTATCAGAATTCAAACTGAATTTTACAGACTTCAATGTTATTTTATGACTTCCGTAAGACTTCAAAATGATTTTTATGACAATGACAGACTTCAATCAGTATCTATTTATGTTACTATAAACACTATTTTATGTTAACTAATTTGAAAAACTTACAATAAATGCATAATATTTAAAACCACTTGACTGGCATGTTGTAACAAAACTTCTTGAAATAAATTCTAAAATTTATATTTATTTTATTTGTACTATCAATTATATAATTTATGTGTAACTAAGAAATACTCACGTGAACATTATTTTACGAAATATATTTAAATTTTATTACCTTAATATATTTAATAATATATATTTTTTAAATTTATCAATACCTAGTTGTAAATCATCATTTCATATTAAAAGAAAAAAAATCGAAATTAAGAGTTAATTAATGTGTTATGTTTATATTACTAATCATTCTGAGTACAAAGAATATTCTTACATGGTTAAGTATCATTAACAAAACATATTTTAAATTGAGTTATTATTCATTAATTTTATATTATATTCTTATATTATTATTATTCAATATTAGTATTAAGAATTAAAATATTAAAAAAACATTAAATAACAATCTTATACTAACTCAATAAATAACAATCATATAATAGTATCAATCAAAATGTAATACATTTTTAATAAAAATGAATCTATGAATTTCGATTATCATTTATCAGACAATAATGTATTTGCATTGATCAAACTTCTTTACCAGACCTCAGCTTTCAACAGCAATCACTCTATAAATAATAATAGATACTGCGATATTTTGAAAAAATTTTCTTTATATTTATACTTTGTTGGAGGTCGGATGTTATATGAAACGTTATGTTCAAATATGAAAAGTGCTTTACCATCCATTTTAACACTTCTTCGTTTTTTCGATACAAAAAAAAGTAGAATTACTGAAGGAAATTTTCGATTTAAAGATTTAAAAATATTTTTAGTTGAAAGAAATCTTCCCCCGTATTTTTGGCTTAGCGAAGATGCGACAAGAATAACAGGGAAAATTGAATATGATCCAATTTCAAATAAACTAATTGGATTTGTTCTTCCTTTTTCAAATGGTTGTCCCCAAACTGAATATTTTCTAGCAACATCAGCAAAAAAAATTATTGATTTTTATCAGACAAATCATGCCGCTAATTATGCGTATGCTATAATGGCTCAACCAATTGTAGATCATACTCCTTCATTTTGCGTGTCAATTTATGGTATACAACTAGGTATTGATACATTTTAAAAATATATATTATTATATATATTAAGGTAATAAAATTTAAATATATTTCGTAAAATAATGTTCACGTGAGTATTTCTTAGTTACACATAAATTATATAATTGATAGTACAAATAAAATAAATTTTAGAATTTATTTCAAGAAGTTTTGCTACAACATGCCAGTCAAGTGGTTTTAAATATCATGCATTTATTGTAAGTCATTCAAATTAGTTAACATAAAATAGTGTTTATAGTAACATAAATAGATACTGATTGAAGTCTGTCATTGCCATAAAAGTCATTTTGAAGTCTTACGGAAGTCATAAAATAACATTGAAGTCTGTAAAATTCAGTTTGAATTCTGATAAAAGTCCTAGGTTTTTGTTTGAAGTCTATAAAAAGTTATTGATGTGTTTTTGAAGTCAAAAAAGTCAGTTTAAAGTCTTGTAAACATCATAGAAGTCTTACAAAATAGAAGTCAGGTGTACATAATGTTTACTCATGAATACCCCTTCGGAGAATCCTATAAAAAAGATTTTGGCGCAAGAAAATTTTGAAAATGTGAAAAAAATTTTTGGACATTTTTCGAAAATTTTTTTTTTTCTTATATTATTAACTTCCTTCGTTCAGAATCGTTTTACTGAAGAAATGATTTATCGTTTCTTTAAAATTTAATACGCCCGTCAAGAGAATACCACC
>JAIPRM010013690.1:0-11245 GCA_025469315.1 Stegophylla sp. TES_Ste_2020
AATTAGGTATATTAAATTATTTTTATTTTTTATGACGGCTAAATTATAGCTATATTATAACTACTTATATAAATATATAGTTAAATTATAATGTACTAAATTTGTTTATTTGTGTGTTAAATTTTTTTTATATATATATATTATATTTTTTTTTATACCCACTTAGAGTATCCCATATAAGGAGTGAATATATGTAGAACCGAGCCGCCTTTAATAAATTTATCAACCTTGCACCAAAATTTCTTTGTATTTCAATCAAACCCTTGTAATACCGGATACGGGGTGGATTTATATATATATATATAATGCAGATACCTCGTATAACACACGTGTGTTTACGAATATAATAATTTTTATAATATTATTATAATAATATTCGAGTGTGTAAGTATATCGTTATTATAATATACTAAGATACACTATACACACGATGTGTACTTCTATACCTCCGCAATCCGGGGGCTGGGTTCGCCTAGTCACCTCCGTATCGAATAACGCTTTTTTTGGTTGCATATGAGAAAACCGTTCACGAGGAAAATGCAAACCGACAATCCCGCCGCCCGACGAGTGATCGACGACGCGCGACGGTCCCGTTGTCGTTCGCGCAGGTATAATCGTGTGATCGAGACGCGTTTAAAAAAAAAAAAAAACTTAAGAACAATACTTAAAACACTGATAGTGATAATAATAATAATTAATGTTAACAATATTAATAACAATAAATCGTGACAAATGATAGCGGTTGAGTAAACGATCTACCGATATACGAAATATTATAGTTTTGTCGTTTTATTTGATGGGTAAAAATAAATTCGTATTTTAGTTTTTGTTCGTACGCAGTGGAAAAAATTAACAAGTTGGATCCTGTAAGGGTGCAAAAGTTAAAAATTGATCAGTGTTATTAAAATTTTAATAATTTTTATCTATTTATATATGTTAATGAAAAGACAAACCCATAAATGGTGGTAATGTTCATTATATATCAATTCATGTAAGTCAAACAAACTTCGATTTGACCACAAAGGATTGTTGTAAAAAATATAGATGTAAAAATGACTGGTAAATTTTGATTTTCCTAATAACATAGCCATTAGGCTGATAAGAGTAAAACTTGAAGCTAGAAGCAACCAAAAAAAAAAAAAAAAAAGTGATTAACACGATGAAAAAGTCATGATCGAAAATTTCTGTCGGTGCATAGTGGTCTCCGTCTGTATTGATTTGATTAATTTTATCATTAAACACTCACGTGACATGACATTCATCTCTATTGAAATTATTGACCGCGACCGAACGAGCTGAACGTGATTTTATTTCGAAATCGAAACTGAAATAATACTTTCTTGCACTGGATCAAATAAAAAACAAACGGGAGCTATTCGTTTAGCATGGAAAAGTTTCCTTTGAGTGTATATAATATTATTATTATTAGAATGACGATTTTCATTGCCATAAAGATTTGCTTTTTTTTTTCGTTTCGCAATTTATTGTCAAGACCCGTGGAAAATCCGTCAAAACTTCTGTCCCCGTTCGGGCAAAGTATTCGTGATTTTTCATCGTCTCCCAACAATCATAAAATCAGAAAACATGTATATTTCGCTCTCGCGCGCGTCCTTTGTGTCTGTCGCGGCACATTTTATTTTTGTTTTTTCTTGTAGTGTGTATACTATATTATCTTTATTATATACAATATGTACAACAGGTGCCTGTGTATTTGGTGGTTTCGACTTTTTTTTTTTTTTTTACGACTCTGCCTATACAACCAATACGTATTACCCGAGTTTAAGTGTAATTTATTGTATTTCGATGATAATACCATAATATATACTCGTGTGTTAAATACGCGTTTTATAAGATAATAAAAAAAAAAAACGCGAGCGCGAGTCTTAGTGCGTGTGCGTGCGCGCGTGTAAATTTGCTCGTGTGTGTGTAATATACAGTCTAATTTGCATATAACACATAAGTGTTGAAAATAAATCGATAACACAATAATTCGCATTATAATCGAACTACAAAATTATTATTAGAAAAAAAAAAAATTGCGGTTACCGGAAAGGTCGTCGTCACGGTCGAGAAAAAAAAATATTATGATTGACAATAATAATAATAATTGTATTATCCCCCTGTAATGTCCAGTTGCAATAAATATAATTCAAAATACGTAATTTGTTTTATTGCAAATATAATAATCGATGATTGGCGCGCAATCCGTCTCTACATGACGACGAGACGTTCTGCGCAGTTTTCGTATCGATTATACTTATTTTAATCGACGCAAAACGTACACGTTTCATGGACACGTCATGTTTCTTCTATGCGCGTACAGCATATAGTACGTACTTGGTGTGATTTTTAGTTTCCATAAAAATAAAGCAAGTAATAATTTTATTAAATAAGCATAAAAACGAAACGAGATAAAATAACAATTTTTTAATATTAAATGATTTTATTCAATTATAAACTTTAAACTATTAAACTATTTAAATATTATACACAATTTTTTTTTGAAAACTGAAAAAATTATTAAAAATCATTACAAATCATTAATATAATTAAAATGTTGAAACGTCAGCGTTTCCAGAAAAGTGAACTCGGAAAAATAACTATTTTCACAATATATAACGAAAACAATAAAATAATAAATTGTTTTAGATTCTGAGCGAAGTGAAGAACCTAGTATTTTTACAATGATGTTTATTTTTTCTTCTTTTTTTTTATTTTTTCTGTGAACGCTTTTTCGTATGGATCTACTTGTCCAAAAGTCTCGATCAGCAACTTTTTGAAACCGGATTTGCCTCTAGTTGGTACTTTAAAGAAGTAATTCGTTTAATTTTTTCCCCTTAATATATTAGATAAAAAAAAGTTGAGTATAGACAAGAAAGCCGAACATAGTTCGCACCACGGATATTTTTCTGTCTTCGGGTCAGACACTCTTGGTGGGCGTGTTGAAAATGACGACTATTATTCTTCTTCATATTATCAATTTCTTTCGTTCAGAATCGTCTTATTGAAGAAATGATTTATCGTTTCTTTAAAATCATACACAAACTCACCAAGAGTATCTGACCCAAGAGCGAAGAATATCCGTGGCGCGAAGTATGTCCGACTTTCTTGTCTATACTTTATTTTTTTTCAAATACGAAATATGAAATCCTTGTAGTCTTTGTCCTTATGAGTCTCAAAAAAAAAACCGAATTTATTTATCTTCATTATCTCAGGAGATATTACAATGGACAAATCCTTATGAGGACACTGTATTGTATTATAGAAACCGATTTACGGAAAGTCGCGGCACGTGTGGAACGTGTACTCGTGGCAATAATCCGCGAGTTTTGTGGGTACAAAAAGATTTTTACCCTAAAAGAGATGAAACGATCATTGCCGAAAGAGGGGTTCTGATGCTAATAAAAGGATTTGAAAACCTATACATGCACACACACACACACACTCACAGACGTATATTAATAAAAGACGCGTATTGTTTTCCATTCGACGAGTATACAGACCTATACCGTCTTACGTGCATCATATTATTACTATAATACTCGCTCATGATATAATAATTAAAAATAATTATTAATCAATTAATAACTACAAAGCTAAGAATTAATGTCATATATATATGGCATGATGGGAGATAATATTTACAACCGTTGTAATGGTCACGTGTAATATACATACATACGATCGTATCCTTTTCTTGGGTCTAATGGGAAATATACACCACTGTTGCCGCGTACGATGAGGATTTTAATAAACGTTTCGAGAAATCGTTCTCGTAAAAACATCATTATAAAAATATATGTCAGGCACACGCGTTATACCAACGCAACAGCGCTCGGTACTTACCTCTTCTTCGCCGGGCTTTAACGGTCGACGCGGGCGTATATCATATAGTCGAACTCATAATAATATTTTACTGCAACGATGTCCCATCGCGAGTTTAATACACTGCGCCTATTTATCTGTAGGAAATATATATATATATATAATATCGTATGTATTATATAAATCTTCCGGAAGGACATTTTTTCGACGACGACGCCGAACGTGTTTTTTTTTTTTTTTGTATGTTCATACAAGTATACTCATTATATTATCATATCTATACTCGCACATACATTTACATTGCCCGAATTTTCCACTTTGCCCGTAACATATATATATATATATATATAAGTTATTTACACATTCTTTTACAATTTTTAATGTAATTTTTATTATAATATATTAAATGACAATATATGCACACACAGTGCGCACACGGTGCAGCACGATTGCGCACCTTTTATTTCGCCACGTTTTTGAGGTGAAAAATTATAAGTTTATTCTCTTATTATTAAAATTTTTTTTTATGACAAATTTTATTAGATTATTTATATTTGACTATAATATGTACTGTTAGATTTTTTCTTTTTTAATTTTATGAAATTATAGATGAGTATTAATATTATTATAAATTATTATTTTATGAACATATTTTATTTATTTATTTGTAGACGAATATTATTTATTATTGACTAAACAGTTATAAAAACTTGACTTTTATAAAAGATGCACAATCGTGTTGTGTTTTTTTTTTCAGGTAAAAAGGTAAAAAGTATATACATAATTAATTGGACGACAATTTTTTTTTATTTATAATAAGTATCACAAATAGTACAATAGTAATAATAGTAATAATAATAATAGAAGTATATAAATAAATCAACAAAGTACAATGAATATAATACAAAATACAATATTTATAGTTTTGATTTTCTTGCAGGTCGACCGGGGCAAACGCGGGTACAAAACGTCATACCGTCGAATCGTGTATAACCTGGTAAAAAACGTATATCATTTAGGCATAGGCTCCGTGACTAAAGAGCAGGGTAGACGACGAGATTTCGCGAAAATGCCTGGGATGAAAGGGGTTGTCCGGTTTGGCACGCGAATATTATTCAGCACTGACCGCGAATAATCAGCGACGGAGTATTTCAATATGGATTATCTATCAAAACGGTAGTCAAGAATACACTTGTAGTACACTCACACGGGGGATTCATCGAAATGAAAAACAGTTTTATCGCGCGAAAATGTATTGTCTCAGGAGAAAATAAAAAAGACAAATGCAGCGGATACACGGAACACATGAGAATAGCGGGATTTATTCGAAAATCCAAATGCGCTAAACCGGATTTGCACATCAAACATTGATCAAATCATTTATACATCAAACATTTGTGGAATATACATCATACTTAAATTTTAAATCAGGGGATTTATGAAAAATAAAAACGAACCAAAGTTACTTGATAATTTTTAATGTATTGTCTAGCTCTAAAACGTATAGATTATGTTAAAATAAATTTTATTATTTGATATAAGACCATATCTAATCAATTGTATCTCTATTATTTAATCAATTTTCTGCTTATAAGCTTATTATTTTCGGGAATCGGGATATAAATTCTTCAAACTGACACCCCCTTCTGACCCCTCTAAAAACTGAGACTTCCGACTAAAATTTCGGTGATCGCAAGTGTCCGTTATTCAATAACAAAAAAACTGTATCTATTCACTATAGGCTGTAAAATGTAGTAAAAACGAACGAACAAAGAGTTGTTAATCCGCAAAGAGTATTTATCAAAAATTTAGTAATTGAAGTTTGAACTACTTCTAAAATTATTTTTTTATACATATATATAATTCAAACAACTATAAGCGAAAATCTTTGGTACGAATCAGATCGAAAAATCTATGCTTCTTGGTAAGATGTTAACGTCTGACTTAACGGACATTTTGGCGGTGAAAAAAATATTACAAAAGTATCAAAACTGAAACGATAAAATTAGCGCTGCCATCTACAGGAACATTTTTTTTTTTTTGTTTTTGTTTTTCAAAGGTTAAACCACATGGGTTTTGAAAAATCGCATCAAACAAATAAAAACATTGTATGACATAAAACATAATTTGACTTTCTGCGAGTCTGTTTTCACCTCGACAACGCATGCGCACGCTCATAACAGTGTGCCACAAGTGTTTCGTAAAAGTGGCGGATCACGCCGTTGCGGATCAATAAGGTCTCCATACGGCCAGATCGGTGTGCTGCTGTTGCTGCTGCCTGTCGCTGTACCGGCCGGCACCGATGGATATCATGTCGCCGGCCGCTTGGTGGACGTGATGGTGTTCGTCCAGCGACACGGCCGGCGGCGGCGGTGGCGCGACCAGTCCGATCTCGAGGCCGCCGCCGCCGGGTACACGAGCGTTACCGCCGCCGCCGCCACCCGAACTGATCGTGAGCTGTGCGGCCGCGGCCGGATTGCCTGTCGCAGCGGCCGCCGCCGCTGCTGCCAATGCGGTCACGTCGTCCACTTGCACGTATTGGTGGTGCTCGGTGACGGCACCGGACGGGTCCTTGTTGTTGTTGTTGTTGTTGTTGTTGTGCAGTTGCTGCAGTTGGTGGTGCTCGACCGCGGACGGCGGCGCGTGCAGGTGCAGGTGTATCTGGTTCTGGTTAACGGTCGAGTAGAGGTGCGGGTACAGCACCATCGTGGTGGGCGGCGGTTCGGCCGCGACCACCGGGTGATGGAGTGGCGGCGGCGGGGCCGTCGTTGCCGCGGCCGCGTTGTACTGTTGGTACGCCACCGCGGCCGCCGGATGATGATGGTGGTGATGATACGACGGCGGCGGGGGCGGAGGCGGCGGGTGATGGTGATGGTGGTGTTCTGCGACGGTCGACCAAGACGACGGATAATAGTCACCGCCAGCGTCCACGTTTTGGTGCAACGGTTTCAGCACGTTCGACTGGTGATGGTGCAGACTGTGGTGGTGTTGTTGATGCTGCTGTTGCTGCGGTTCTAGTTGCTGTTGCTGGTGCTGTTGATGCGTGCCGCCGCAAAAGTCAGCCATGTGGTCTTGCTCGGCTTCCGGATGACCGCCGCCGTACACTGCACAGATGATCGAGAAAACATTTTTTTATTAATTTTATCCAACTTTTAAATTATTTAAGTCCAATTAATTTTAATTCAATGTCATTGTGTCTAAATCAGAGCATTTTAATTATGTAAATAATTTATTAATTACACTGATAATTAACCTCTTTAATCTTTTCAAATTGGTTGTTACTTGAACTGTAATTTATATTAATATCAATTTCAGATTACGAATTTAAATATAAATTGTGCTTAAATGAAACCCCCATAAGCATAGTTAATGGTTTAAATTTATTTTAGTACGCTGTAAAAATGAAAATTATTTTTTTTAAGTTATTATATATATATATATATAACGATGATCAGCTGAATGCCTATATCAGTGATGTCATTTGAACTTAAATGTTGAATTAAAAATAATTTTATAACATACCTAAATCATTAACGAAAAATAAAAATTGATTTTTCACATATTCCCCAACAACTAATGAATATTCCATAAATAATTTTAAATTACAATATAATATAAACGTTAAAATAAATTAAAGAGGCTCTAACTATCGAAAAGCAACATAAATTCGCTATAATTATAATTTTAGTACTAATGTTATTTATCGTCTCACTTCTGGTCAGTCACGGTTAAAAAGTGCATATTTAGTTTACCGGGTAAAATTCGAACCCGGTACCGTTTACATTCAAATCTCACGTCTAAACTAGTGTGGTGCCAAAGAACAGCGTTTAAAACCATTGAAATAGTAGGTATTTAATTTAATAACCAAAAATATTGAATTTTCAAAATATAATAATTAAAAACTATTAATGCACATGGATTTTAATTCACATTATCGTCAAACATCTAAAATTTTTATAAATGCTGTACTTAACTCAAAATTGATCAAATGTTTTTGAAATTTTAATGAAGTATTCTCATGATTATTTTTAGTAGTTGGTGAAAGTTTCTTGTTTCTGCCTACATTATTTTTTAAAATGTGTAAAAAACAAATTTCAATTTTATGAAAATTACAGTAACATATTTCGCCATTTTTCGACAGATTTTCCTCGTTCTGGGAATTACCGACTTTACCGAATTCCAAAAATAGCGTAGCAAAATCGTGGCAAAATTTTACCACCATTTTGATGTTCTTCTCATAATGTGCCGGAGCTACACAGACAGACATCAACCTACGTACACACACGTGAGCCTTAGAGGGCGTATGCGAACGGCTGTGTAACAAGACCACGAGCGTAGGTACCAGTATAAAATAAACGGCGTGTACATCCCTTCAGGATACCTCGTTAGAGAATGGTGTACGTACACTAGTCGCAGTTCCGTCCCCGTGCATTCGTATCATATACGTATATTATGTCATATAAATACACAGTACACAATATAATATACTCGTGATCGGAAAATTATTTATTGCTTGTAATGATACAGGGCGTAATCACCTTCGGGAAAAAAATAATGGAGAAAACATAAAAAAAAAAAAACAAAAAATGTTCGTAGAACTAAGCACAAAGGCGACGACGGCGGCGATTCCGTCTCCACGAAAAAAACAGTTAACTCCGTTACCAGTCACAAATTATTTTACAAACCTATACGTCATGTTAAATTATAATTGTTAGGTTAGGTATAAACGCAAGAGGAGAGACCGAAGCTACGACGACAATCTCGTAATTGGGCATTTTGTACACACACACATATCACGTCTATAATACTATATACGAGTCGCGTTTACCGTAATTATATATTCGTGTGTATTTGTGTGCGTGTGTATGATGTGTATACATATATATATATATATATATACAAACGTACACAGAAACAAAAACGCCATTTTTCTTCCGAACGCGATTTAATGATACGTATATAACGTAAACGAGACACATTGTCTCGATAATATGATTACCACGTGGAAACGATGCTTTCTGATCAGGAACAGGTATCGAACGATTTATGTGATTTTCTAACGTAAGTGCTTTGTATACGTGTTACTGCAGGGACGTAATTTCCATGGGATACTTATAATCAACGTGAAAAGCATTCGTTTCAATCGATAAAAAATACAGTCAAGTGTTAAATAAAAATCATAGGGTGAAAATGCACATCATCCTTAAACCCCGGAAATGACGCTTTCAAGAGTAAGTCTGAAAAACATATTGTAGATACGACCGAGTGCATGAGTAAAAAAGAAAATGTTTTCTGTCGTTCAACCATTGACAAGAATATTAGACTAAAATAGATTGCATGGAAAAATCTCCACGACTCTGCAAGAAAATATTTTTTTTTCAAGAACATCAAAGAAATGTATTTTGTCAAGCGTCTAAAGTCTGTATATTTTGTTAATCAACTTTCAAAAATATGAATGAGCGAGGAAGATGTAAAAGAATTAAAAAATTCAAATGAAAACATGAGTGTTGACATGCGTGTATCGTATAAATTACTGTAAGTACTACATTTTATAATTTTTCCCAAAACATGGAATTGAAAATATAATGTCAAACAATATTTTGTTTCTACCATTTATTAAATTAAGAGTAATAACTTAAAAGTCATTCAGTCGACTATATATATACAATAAACGTTTAATAATTTTGTAATTTCATATAATAAAATATTGTACAATTATAGAGGAGAATCATACAGTTATAATATCAATTAAAGCACTGTTTTTTTTTTTTTAATTATCGCCATAATTGACATTTACGTGAGACTAATTTGTTGACAATTAAACCCAACACTTATTACCGTAGAAAAAAACGATTTTTATCCATCATCGTCGGGTTACTGACGCGTTCATGTACATATATAGGTATATTATTATAATATATACACAGCGCACACGCGACTTACAACAATAAACGTACCTCGGGGTCTCGAAAACTCCTCGCATGCGCTTTGCATATGATGAATTGAGAGAATAAATACGACGTTTACCATCAGGATAGCCCGTGTCCGACACGTGTTGGGCCAACAGCCGAAATATTTCACTATATATACACACGTGATATATAGGCAG
This sequence comes from Stegophylla sp. TES_Ste_2020, assembly GCA_025469315.1. Taxonomy (NCBI): domain Eukaryota; kingdom Metazoa; phylum Arthropoda; class Insecta; order Hemiptera; family Aphididae; genus Stegophylla; species Stegophylla sp. TES_Ste_2020. The sequence goes on from JAIPRM010013690.1 coordinate 9,935, forward strand.
ATACTTAACGTTATTTTATTATTAAAAGTATTTACATCCCGAGTACATTCATTTTTACTAGTTCGTTTTCACGGTAAGTAGGTAAGTATCTCGTTTCAACGGGGAAATACATTGATTGTTCGCCGATCGAAATTATAATAATTGATGGCAATTAAATTATTCCATTACTTTTGAAATTCCTATCAACACTACAGAGTGCAGAAATAATAAATTATAAGAAAATAAACCGTTCGCCGGCATTCCAATTAAATTATATCCAATTAATACGAGGTTGAATATTGAAAGGTGACAATGTTACTCATTGTGAACACCGAGTCCGTGTACAGTGTGGTGACTTTTGAAAAAATTTTCTGTGAACGTTTTCAAAGCGTACTAAAAACAAAACTCTATATAGTAATCTGTCTATAATCTGCTTATAGAGTATTATGCTTAGATATTTCCTGAAGATATTAAAACAACCCGTGGCTATACGTATACCTAAATGAAGCATTGAAATGGAATACGCTTAGAGTGACCTATTGAAAAAAAATCAAATTACCGTATCGAAATATTGTATCCCTTGCTCAATCGGATCACTGATAAGGAACTGTTATCATACTTTAAAATTAATGTTATTGTTTTTGTATATCTTATCCAATATGATAATATGAAAATTTAAAGTAGTATCAACCAAGTAAGAAAAATAATTTTATTTTTCTCAAAATATTCACTCTTAGCGTATTCCATTTGATTGCTTCAATTCACTATACGTAACAGTATACGGTATGGCCACTCTGTATATTCTTTACTCTATGATTTAAAAACACTAGCACGTTGTAATAACAATACGAAAAATACACGAAAAATTAACGTTAATGCAATAATGTATTTAATACACAGTGATTCACCAACTCTTCCGAATCAAGTACAAGACTATCATAACGATATTTTCTCCAACAATTATAATATTTAATAACACAAAGTCAGACATACTTTACGACTTTGATTACGTTCAACGAATGTTATTTTTACAGGTCAAAGTTATGATCAGGGCCGGATTTAGGGTTGTGGGGGCCCCAGGGCTCTCTATTAACAACAGTATAAGAAAAAAATTTTGCTTACCTGACCTGAATTTTCTATTTTTAACAAACTTAAAATTTGAATTTACCGTTATAGGTACACTATTATAGACGAAAACATACAGATAGGAACAAACAAAAAGAAAAAAAAAATATATATATATATATTTATTAGATACTAGACAGTATTTTTAAATCAGTAAATAAAACTTTTTTCATCAATAAATGTTCAAAAGTGTATATAATTAATTAA
>JAIPRM010013691.1:0-11245 GCA_025469315.1 Stegophylla sp. TES_Ste_2020
AGTATTAATCTAATTTTGATTTTTAAGAACTACCTTTTTATCCTAAAAATGTAAAACCATGTGGGTCGCGATAGGTTTTTGAAGAAAAATTCGGGTCGTGGTCCTAAAAAGATTGAGAACCAATGGTATAGTATTTTCGTCGTCGGCTTTCGCCCCACGGACTTTTAATCCGAAACTTATCGGTCGTTCGCGCGCGCGTGATTCTCCCGGGACCGCCATCGTCAGTCTATACGGTTTCGCGCGCGAGCGGACGGGTGTGCGTCGCCGGGCCCGCGCGATACGTCTCCGCGAGCGGAGCGAGCAATACGTATGCTAATAACAATAATAATGGCCTGCTACTGATATAATATTATGTATAATAGTATATACGTGGAAAAAAAAAAAAACGTACAAGGGTGACGGGGACGGGACAGCTGCAAATTACGCGGCGGAACGCACGGCGAGGTACCAATATTAACATAAAACATAGAGTACCTATGTCGCGTGCATCGACCGATACTTGTATTTATTAAGTATTTGTCAATTAGACGATTTTTTTTTTTTTTTTTTAATACAACAGAATTTGGAAAAAAAATACAGCAAGCGTATAAGCAACAAACTGCAGATAAACGAAAGAAATTTATGTGTTTTTCAAAATAAAGCTTTTAGATTTTTAATTATTACTGCTGCAGTTTTGCACATTTCGAGTATTACAGCCACTCACTGTACGATGTAGATACTATAATTAATTTAAAAAACCTAATTTGAAACCGGTCAATTCGTGATGCAGATCGTGGTCTTTGCGGATGAAAAAGGTTAAAGAGAGTGATGTAGTCTAACGAGCTCTTGCAGAGAAAATCGCGATCTGAAACCGGTTAATTCACGGTCTTTTTGATTTCTAAATAGTATAAGCATATTATATACCACGCTGAACCATGCGTATACCGCTGTGGTGACTGCAGTATCAACAATCCCGAGAAAGAAAAAAAAGTGCGTTTTATTATTATTATTATTATTTATTTTTTTTTTTTTGATAATATTAAAATTTTGCGCTACAATTTCCGCGTGTATCTTTCGTGACGAGCGATCGTCATCGTCGTTATCCTATATGCATTACAATACACGCACATATCTGTATTAATATTATTTTTTTTTTTTTAATAATATATAAAGTGTTTTTTTTTTTTTTTTTTGTATTGTCTCGGACGGCCAGTCCGGGCAACACGCACGGGTAACGAACTTAATACATCGTATATGTATACAAAATGAAAAAGAATGGAATACCTATGCGAGAGACCGGAATTGTAATGATATTATTATATATATATATATATACACGTGCTCGCATATTATGTGCATATGTGTGTGTATACGGCATATAATATTATGTATATGTATATCGTATGAACGTACGTTCGAGTGGCCAGATCACACGATAACAAGTCAAAAGAATTTCCCGCACATAATAATATACTAGTTATAATATACTTAGTATATAATATATTTACAAGATTTATGAATAATGAACCAAAGATATGATATTATTTCAAATTGAGTGATTTCAGAGTCCGTCGTGTGTATAAAGCCGAGTCAATAACCTATGAAATAAAGGCACGAGAATTTTGGTAAATTTTAATTATTTTCCGTGCCGATCGAGAAGAAACAGCGCTTTAACAAAAAAAAAAAATAAAACCATGACAATATAATAAACTTTATAAATAGACTTATGTAATATATATATTTATATACCGTATCGAATCTAGATGTAATGTAAGCATTTATTATAATTAATTATGATGAAAAAAAAAAAAAAAAAAACCAAAAACCAGTATATTTTAGCCTACCCATACGTTAGCTGATGTGTATTATGAAAAATATCGTCACACCGTCTGCCACAAAACCAGCGACTACTAGTCATACTATAGTACATATTATTATTATATTTATAATAATAATAATGATTATCTTTTTGAACTCTATGCCTACATATTATATATTATAATATGTATATACACGTGAATTCAGTAGCATTCACGTTACAATAACGTATTATTATTATTATTATATTCTTGACCCGCATCCTGTGCATACGAAGATGCTGTGCGCGCTGTGCGTGTGCAGCAGTGTACGTCGACCCAGCGGCAGACAGCTGACCTACCCGTCCAATAAAATCGTATATTTTACGGCTGCCCGTCCTTTTGTGCGGCGTGTAGGACGGCGACGCGCGTGTGCACGTATCACCTATATATATATATATATATACATAACGCGCTGTACACATATGCACAATAATACGTGGTAGGTACATATTATAGGTATATGCCGGGTAAAAATGCATATGGTACCTACACCCCACGACGAACGTGAGGCGGCATCGCACAAGCACACGTCATGCGCGAAGGGTGAAAAAAAAAAATTCCGTAATACGTTACATCATTACGGCGGATGGATGCCGTGCTTATCGCGTTTATTTTGAAATCATAACCACGACATTTGACTAGGTACCTAAAGTAAAAAAAAAAAAAAACCATCTCGTTATGCGACCCCGAATAAACCACAAAACTACATCGTGTACTCGCAATACATATTTATTAGGTCCCTCGTGTCCTGACAGTATATAATTTGCAATATGCTGTATAACCCCCTCTTGAAGGTGGAAATCGTCGTAGGCTATAAATCAAAACATGTTCACACTTCGAATATTACAGGATAAATTAGCGATTACAACGGATTTAAATCCGACTAAAGTATTGTGCAGAGTATGTAATTATTATATTCTTGGGAAACCGTATCGAAGGCAACACAGTTAAGCGCATATAGAATAGATATTTGTCGTGATTTATGTGTAAAAAAATTATAGATGAAATAGATATTATAGGATGATATAAAAATGTGACAGTGATGTAAATATTATTGGATTTTTTTTTAACTGAATTCATGATATAGTACCACATCAAATCAGTACACGGCAAATAAATGTACATGCCTATATACCGTAATTAATATTTAGAACTGTTGTATTATTGAATAAAATGTATGTTTATTATTAAATCAAAAACTTGTTCGTTTAACGGATACGCCGCGGAAACTTAACTACAACGAAATATGTTTTTGGTCCCTTCACTATGAAATCCCGTCTCTGACGAATATTTCCCTAAACGTAGACATATACATACATACCTACATTTACTAATCTATATACATTTATAAGTTCAATTTTGTATTCGAACACCAAAATGCCTGCAAATACCTGCCTGACATTTATTTTGGGTTTGCGGGATTGTTGATATGAAAAACATAACACTATTTTTTTATGCGCTTTAAAATGAAAAATATTTATCTAATTATAAAAATGTATAAAGTATAATTTGTTTAAAAATCGTCGAGTACGCACCTGTAGGAGGGTATGGCGTGGACGTGACTGGATCGTGTGAACCGCCGTAGTTCCTCAGCGACGGCGGTGGCGGTGGCGGAGGCGGCGGATACGCGTTGTCGTGGCCGAACGGGCCCGCGGTCGAACCATCAGCCGAGCCGGACGTCATCCGCGACGAGTTGTTTCCGCCCCTGTCGTCGCCCGGGCTCCCGGACTGCAAGTACGCCGGCTGCGGAGTGTCCACTTGGCCTCCTCCGGACGAGTGTCGCGACGCCGAGGCGGCGGCCGCGGCGGCTGCTGCCGCGGCCGCGGCCACGGACGAAGAAGACGACGACGATGTGGTGGTGGTGTACGGTGAATAGTTGGCGCACCAGGACTGCGAGAACTGGTGGTGATGGTCGGCGGACGGCGGCCCGGAAGAACTGCTGCACGGCGTCACGCCTGCACCGCCGCCGACACCGTTGGTGTATTTGCTGGCCAGACCGCCACCGCCACCAAGGCCGCCACCGCCACCGCCGCAATAATCGGTGGCCGCGGGTGACCAGAATGGCAGTCCGGTGGGCGGTTTGCGGCCGCCACCGCCGCCGCCGCCGACGTCCATGGGTGACCGGTGGTGATGGTGGTGATGATGGTGGTGACCGCCTCCCGCGTCCGCGGCCAGGTTGTAGTAAGTCGGCGCGGCCGGCTGATGGTGATGATGGTGATGCGGCGGAGCGGCGTACTGGTCGAACGCGTGATCGACGACGGCCGGCGAGTACGCGTTCCACTGGTGGTGCGAGTGTCTGATGACACCAGCCGAACCGGCGGCGGTGTCCATGCACTCGTATCCGCCGCCTCCTCCTCCGCCTCCACCGCCGCCGCCGATGGAATGCGCTTGTAACCGTTTGGCCGGTATGTGCAACAGCGGCGGTGGTGGCGGCGATCCGGAAGACGCGATCGGCGTGGAGGACGGCGACGTCTTGATGACGGCCGCCGGCGTCGTGCGGGTGATGTCCGACGACGGCGGCGGCGGTTGCAGCGGCACGGTCGATGGCGGTGGTGCCGGTGGGTTGTCCTCGTACAGGCCTCCGTTCATCATGGTCCACCAACTCAGCCCGGGTCCGGCGGTCGGGGTCGGGCACCCTGCACCGGTGGTGACATCGTGTTCACCGCCACCGTACAGCGTACCGACGGCAGCGTCCCCGAGGTCGCCGATGATGATAATTGTTGTGGTTTCGGACGGGGTTACGTGAAGAAACGACCGGTCGTCAGGTGGACGGCGAAGGTCGGCGAGATGGTGGTGGTGGTGACGATGATGAGTCGGTGGTGCGTAGGTAGTGGTGTCGGCAAAAACGGACCGATACGATGTGAGGTCGGCAACAAAACACAAGAAGACAAGTCCAGATCAGTTTAGAGTATAGGTACACAATAATATATTTTTATGCAGGTATGACGTGCAGTGCACATCTGCATAATAATTTGTTTTTCTTTTTAACAAAAAAAAAACCAATGCGCGGTCACTCCGTGTGTGCGTGGCGACGCGATTACGACGAGGAGACACTCGTTCGTGCGAAAACCCACATCGGAATAAAATAAAAAAAAAAAAAAAAAACTCTTGGTCAAAAAAATAGCAAATATAATAATTAATCGCGCAAAAATAATAAAATAATTGTTTTCTAAAAAAATCGCGAAACTTCGGAAAAAAAAAAAATTATTTCGAACTTGACTATTACGTCTCTGTCGCGGTAAGTGTAAAAAAAAAAAAAAAAAAATGACGAATACAACAAGATAGATAAACACACACACCGCGACGGCCGCCGCGTGCAGCGATGTTGCAGGTCCGAAGTTTCGTACGCACGGTGCACGAGAGCGGACTGACGTGAGAAGTGACGACCGCCGATGACGGGTGACGACACACCGCGCCCGACGGCTCACAAACGGGCCGACGCGAGCGCGTTGTTGTTGTTGTCGGTGTTGCGCGGCGGCGTCGTCGTCGTCGTCGTCGTCGTGCACCACCGCCGCAGCGCTCGTCCCGTGCGTTTGCGCGTGTATGCGTGTGCGTCCACGTGTGTGTGTGTGTGTGTGTGTGAATGTACATTTATGTATGTGCGTGTGTGTGTGTGTGTGTGTGTGTGCGCGTGTGCGCGCGCCCGATGCGTCTCTCTGTCGTGTTCGCGATGAAACGCGCGCGGCCTAGCGGACCGACGGACAACTACGCGTGGTGACGAGCCGCCGCCGCCGCCGCCGCCGCCGACGCGAACGGTAGCGCTGCTCTCAGGGCCGCAAATTTTTGTCTCTACTGCACAGCTACCGTGCGATATTTCATTTTATTATTATTATTATTATTATTACTCTCCACCATCGCGCCGCCGCCGTCGCGTACATGCCAATATCGTATATATATATAATCTTTTGTCGTCAATTCAACGGCGCCCTTTGGGCGGAGGCGGCGGCCCGTATTGCAGTAATGGCGCGTGCCGTCGTCGTTATCCGCACACTCCTCACTACTACTGCACCATCGATACTGTTTTGTCATCATATACGACACGAAATACATTATATTTATGGGTACCTATTTTTTTTTTATTTATTATTATTATTATTATTATTTTTTTTTTTCGTTCACAATACCGTCATTGTTATATTAATATAAACGCGACGTCATTGTTCGACTGCTGCTGCAGGCTCCCCGGATACGAAAAAATATCCCGCCGATATATTAATATTATGTACCTATTTATTAATTCCTGCGATTTTTCATCGCCTCGAACCTTTTATTATAATACGAGCATGCAGATTTTTACTCTCGATAATATATTATGTCTCCTGGTATTTGTACCAGGACTCATAAATATTGCGCCGAGGGCGATGGAGAACCTTTTTCAGGGGTCAATTCCTGCAGTGTTCATATACCTTTTACAATCGAATTTTTTAAATACATCATACGTATTTAATTGAACATTACAATATTATATAGATAATGCTCATCATAATAATATATATATAGGTATACTCATAAAATAAGAAGCCCATTTCAAGATTTTCTATTCATCGCAGCTTTTTACAACATGATTGCAGAATAGTTTTTTATAGACATACGTAGGTACTAAACCTACCTACTAAACGGATAAACCTAATATTTACACTGTCTCAAAAAATTAACAATATAATATATATTATATTGAACATAAACCCAGTACTACATATATATATATATATATATATATGGTTTACAATGCACTAACTATACTGCGTTCTAGTTTGTATAAAATATGTCTGTATACGAATATAGTGCAGGGATGCACTGTTTTTGCAGATTGACTCAAAATCTAAAATAATACCTACATAATATGTTTAATAGCTCAAAAATACTTTATATAGTAAGTAATTGATTCATTAACGTGCTTTTCGAGTAAGATGATTAATGAGCATTGGGTAACTCTATATGAATAATAAAATTAATTAGTTATAAACATTAAAATAATCTGCAATATTCAAATCGTGGACTCGAAATATCCGAAGACGGCATCATCAATATTTTATACGGTGCATGGAGGGATTTTCTGAAAAACTACTTCTCGTTATATACGCAGATACATATAGCAATAAAAACTCTTCAAACATAAATGCGAGTACAACAGATCTCAATTCCGGTTTACGGTTATTTTAGACTATAATATATTAAAGGAAGGTAGCCTGCAGCCATCATATTTGAAAATTTCAATGGCTTAATTATTATACAATTATATACAGTTGGCTTGTTTGGTATAGGAATTTCTATATTCAAAGTTATATGTATATATTAATACCACGAGTGGTTAATAATGAATATATACGTAATACATTCTAAACGATCTTTCTGTAAATACGAGTATAAATTCACATGAAAATCTATATACGTGATGGATATATAGGTAAATAAAATGTATATATTCCTGACCTCAACCCTTTTATGGAATCCACTAATAATCCGATAACGTTGTCATTTGGTAAAAGACAACTTCTGGGTTCTTGAAACTAGAATACCTATACCGGATGTTTTATGTAGGTAGCTGCAGCGTGTATATATACAGAGCATATAAATGTAAGTTTGTAAATGTATCTATAAAACGTATATTTTAACCGTTAAAGCACGCTACGTAGAGTTCAGTGTGTGTGATGTGCCACGCTCACGCGACAGATGACAAATATGCACACGGCGAAAATCGCGGAGTATAATACATGTTGTATACCTATATACAGAATACGATGGATAATCTCATTCTTAAATACGACGGGAAAATAAAGAAAAAGAAACGATAACAATCGAAATGAAAAAAAAAAAAAACCTACGTACTACAATGGGAAATGGCGCGTGAAAAGACCGAATCATCGGTTATTCAACGCACCCTATATCTGTACCAAGAATATAATATTATATTATGTGATTTCACAAACGTTCGCACACACGCACACATAATGTATAGGTACATTATATATTTATATATATGTACGCGGAACAACAACACTGTATTTGTGTGTACGTGTATACATAGAGGTGTTCGCCCCGAATATCTGCACATTGTCTGACAAATTTTTCTTTTTACACACATAATCATAATAATAATTTACGCGTGGCCCCTGCGACGGAACGCGACAATAAAACGGTGTTGACTCTTGAATCGCGTGGCCCGACGACGACACAGAATACAATATAATATAATAATACGCGTTCGAATACAACATATTATACAACAGCGAGTTACGATATGACTTCAAACTATATAATATAATATATTGTGCAGGGAACGCTGCAGCCGCTCCCGATAACACATCACACGAGGTATATGGTATATGGTATATACGGTCGTATAAAATATAAGTGAGCACTAGTTTTTAGTCACGGCCCCTCGACGAAACGTCAAATAAACCGTATCCCCGCGAGAAAAAGGGCGCGCGCGACGAAACCAGAAACGCGCTCGCTGCAAAGGAGTCAAAAAAGAAAAGAAAAAAATTTCACGGAAAAGAGGGCTCCGAAATTATTTGACGGGAAGACGTTTCTTTATGTGTATTATTATTGTTATTATTGTTATAACCGTGGTGGTGAGACGAAAAATTACGCATTGTGTACCTATATTATTATAAACGTGCGTGTGACGTCGGCGTGGCGGTGACCTGCAAACATAAACGCCCGTCTTTCGTGTATTATGTATTATATGACTAGATACATACATATATACAGTAATCTATGCAGAATTTGTTTCCATGGTGGAAATATATATATATATATATATATGTTCACTGGAGGGGTCGTGGGGTCGAATTCGATTTGTGAACATATTATATAACATATATATAATGGGAATACGCGCCCAAATTTTTATGATGGAAAACAAACGACCCGAAATGTTTATGTATCTATCTCCGGATCTCTAGTAGAACGAAAAAAAAAAAATACATAAAGAAAAAAAATCGTTTTCGGTGAAAAACACAAAAATTCCTCTGCGTCATTATACCTACGTATATATTATTATTATCTATAATACTATATACAGTAGAGCAGATGAAAACCACTTTGACCATTTATACGAATAAAGATGTCCGATACGTAATTATAATATATTATTGTATTAAGATGTCGTCGTCATATCCACCTGCCTTTTTAAATGTACATATTATTATACCGCCTCGTTTTGGATTATATTATATTTTTTTACATCTCGTCGACTATACATTTATACATACATATACCAGTATAATAATAATAATAATAATAGTAATATATATATTCCTGAAATAATGATAATATTATACGGGCTGCTGTCGACTAGATCTCAATCGGCCGTCCGACCGGTCGCGGCGGCGGTGGCAGTACAGTCGGCCATCTTTGTACGCACATGTCGGCTCATTATACGATTTTCGACTGGTACGCAGACGCTCCGCCGCGGGAGGTCCCACGTCCGGACCACGTACTTACGTACTGTCTGTATATATATATATATATATATATATATATTGAAATATGTAAATATTATACTTAAATGTTAACGAAATGCAAATTGTTTCTTTCGTAAAACTATATGCATATTAATTATAATATAATGTATTCTTTCGTCATATCATTATCATCATTATTCTTGTTATTATGATTATCTAAATATAAATGGACTAAGTGTATAATATTATAATATTATGAATGGGAAATGCGCAGATCGTCGCTACACTTATACAATTTGGACCACAAAACCGTGAAATTGAATTTTTAATTTTGAGTGGTTAAAAAATTATAAATTAATGAATAGGTATACTATTTATTCAAATAATAACAATGTAACTACGGATATATATTTTATAAAATATGTATAGTGGAATGTTTATTTTATACACCAACGCGCAGAGTTATTGCGCTCGCGCACACACACATATATCTTACACGCAATGACCGCTTTGATTTAGATTTTATTTGCGTGCACGTTTTAATTTTATATTTTTTTTCTACACGAAAATACAATATTTTTTTTCATATTTTAATTACCTTGGACGCTGGCCAGAGTGATAGCAGGCAAGAAACAGTGCAACCTGTAAAAACAAAAACACCTTTTTAGTTTCGCTAAATTTACATATATCATATTATTATATAAGGTAATATATACACACTAGTATATGAATATATTATCACGTCCGTGCTATTTGAATATATTATATTATATTCTTATTATATGGGTTTAAATGATGTAAAATTAACGAGGATATTATAATATGCATATTATTATATAGTAAATAGCGGTGCAGTGCTATAATATAGTGCGTATCAAAACGTATATATCGAATTGCTCAAATTTGGCCCTGCAATGGTTTTTAAGTACATAGGTAATTATTCTATACACTTATACATACGTAAATAGTGTTCCACGAGAATTTACCTATTAAAATATAAAATTCTAAATTAATACTGATAATCAAATTTTGTGTTTTTGAAAAACTCATTGGGAATGCAATGATACTACAAATATATTGGTGCAATTTAAAATATAGATAAAAAATAATATGAATAATATTTTGGGGGAAAAAAATATTTATTACGTGACTTTTTTTCTGTATATTTTCTTTCTAATACTTCGCAGTTTTTTTGTAGAACTATTTGCTTCTCATAAAAATAATTTTTCTTGTTCCTTTTTTTTCGTATATAAAACTGTATAGACAATTATTATTGTATATTAACTGAAGCACGGCTCCAAATCGTTTTTTTTTTTTTTTTTAATGATTTATTGTTCATTTAAAATTTAACATATTCAGAAGAGTATGCTAATTAAGAAATCAAGAATACCTACATGACCAGTTTTTAACATTTTAATTAAACTCTATCAGGTAATAAAACCTTATTATTTGAGTGAAAATAGTTTCTTATTCAGGTATTAAATATCAATAGACATAGTATACGCGTAGGTACATACCATACTATATACATACCTACAAATAAAAGATGTTTTTATAAAATTAGGGTCCCAAAAGTTTGTTAGCCCAGGGCCACTAATTGTATTAATCCGGCTCTAATGAAAGATAAATAAAATTCCTTCGTTTTCAAATTTCCTATTTTGAATACTTAGCCCGCGCGTATAGGTACTATAATTTATGTGTGGGTTCGTTGACGCATATTATGTATTTTAACTACATGTGCACGGTGCAGTGTTTGTTGTTGGCCGCTAAAAGACACGCCGCCGATACATGATCTTTTTAAATATGAGAGACCTGCACATGTGCCCGAAATATGTTGCTTCTACTCTGTTCCGGTACGACGCACAATATATATCAGAGATGGCGAACCTATGACACGCGTGTCACAGAGTGACACGCGCACACTATTTTAGTGACACACGCAACTATTTTCAAGCAGATTTTCCCAATTTTGTCATCTAGATTCAACTTTGGAATTTT
>JAIPRM010013692.1:0-11245 GCA_025469315.1 Stegophylla sp. TES_Ste_2020
AAATTGAAATTGGAGGGATGGGTGGTAAAAAGGATTTAAAACAAGATGACCACAGTGTACAGGTAATTTGAATACTGATTTTTTAACATAATGTGTAAAGGCACATTAAATTATGAAAATGTTCTGAAAACAGATTAGCTTACACACAAAAGTTATTAATACAATAATACACGTGAATAAACGCAATACTAAATTTAATAAAAAATTTTCGGGAGGGGTTATAACCCCTTAACCCTCCCTCTGGGTGCGCCACTGGTCAAGAAGCCGATACGCCACTGCAGCAGCAGCAGCAGCGCCAAATCTCCTCGTTCGCCGGCGTATGTATTATTATTAAACATTCAGCTCGAGTGTCTATAATGCCCCGGCCATTAGCCGTTAGATCGGTCGAGTACAACAACAACACGCGTTACATTCGGTGTGGAAATTAATGACCGACCGCCACTAACTTTTGACCTACTATCAAATTGGATTCGACCGCCGCCGCCGATCTTTCGGTCTCCACACACACACACACACACACATAATGTGAGATACACGACATTCGTTTTATTGCTCTCGCCACTTCCCCTAACCCTCTCCTTTTAAACGTTAAAAGCTTCGGCGGCCCGAAAGTCCGGTATCTGAGAGGCAGACACACACACACACACTGAGGGCCCCGCTGATAAAACGAAAACGGACGATTAGCGGCGGGATAACAGTTTTCACGGGATCCGTGACGTGAGAGTCTGAACCATATACGTCATCAATGTTCGATTATAATATAAATACCTTTTTGTGGAAAATGACTACTAACGATAATTGACACGACTGATTTCCATCGGTGTGCGATTGGGGGGGGGGGGCTCGTGAAAATAAATATCCACAGCGTGTGTGTGTGTGTGTGTGTGTGTGTGCCGCCGAAAAAGGGGCCGAATCTGCGGGATAAAATAATCCTCGAAAATCGCTTACCGTTCGAAAATAATATGTATTCTCTCGCGTGCAGAGTAAACAGGAAAAAGAATAAACGATTCGACAAAAGCACGTCAATTTGCGATGGAAAGCGCAGTGCCGGTCGGCGTTGTTTCTGGAGTGTGTGAGTGTATAAGTACATATTTGAATATTTTATTATTTCACCCCGACTCGAACCTTTCTCGTTGCTAAAACACAATTCAAAACAGATTTCCCCAAAAGTGTTTTGAAAAAAAAAAACATTAAACAATGATAACGTGTTAATAATAGGTCGAGACGGAATTCACGCGCGTTAATTATTCATATTTAATACCGTATCGATACAAAAAACGAATATTTTATGAATAATTTTATTTTTTTTTAATTACCTGACTCTCGTAGATATCATAACCGATCGCTAATTAATATTTTAATAAAATATGCTTTTACTTATTTATACAGAAATAGGCATCTACACTATTTATTTGACCTTATTTATTAATAATTACTAATACCCGTTTAATGTTTAGGTACCTTATTAATATGTGCAAAAGGTCGCTTACTGTGAGTGTGAAATTGACCAGTAATAAATAAAAACTACCCGTACATTTTTATTTTCAATTATATTCTATTTTTAATATCAAAATAAATATAGTTTTTGGTATTTTAATATTACACAATTATCTTTTAATGACATATGCTATTTATTCATTTACTCCTAATACTTAAGTAAATATACTGATAATAGAATGAAAGATTTTAAACGAACTTATTCAATTAAGATCAGACTTAAAACAATTTCTACGGACATCCAAAACTTTTCGAAAAAGTACTGATAAAATCATCAGAAATTAATTACCTGTTATAAAAATATCACATTTTTTTATATTATATATATTATTATATATGTATATTATTTTTATATTTTATATTATATGTTATTATAATATCACATTTCATTTCTTTTTTTCGAACACTTTTTCGTTATAGAAATACTTGTCCAAAAGTCTCGTTCAGTAACTTTTTGAAACTAGATTAGCCTCTAGTTGGCATTTTAAAGAGATTATTTTTTGAATTTCTCGATTCTTCAATTTTTTTTTTTTTTTTTTTTTAAGAACTACTTAAAATTTGACAATAAAGACTTGAAAACCATGATTTTTGGATTCAAACTTTATGAAAATTTAAACATAAGTGGACAATAGTATGAGGAACATTATGTAAACGGAAATTCTTTTTTAATTATTAGTTTCTAAGGTTAGAAACTACTATATCTAGTAATATCTACTTGTTGATCGACATTTACAGTTGAAACTGATTAGAAAAAAAATAATAAAGTCATATTCAAACACGTACAGACTTATTAAAGTATAAATATAATAAATATTACTTACGTATGTAGTAGTTGGCAAAGATAGAATATAAATCACTGCTACTAGACCAGCAACAAATAGTTCTCTGTGTCTTTTTAAAACATTCGGGTATTCATCACAGAGGCCGGTTATGATTGCCTCCAAACCACCGAATGTACTGTCCAAACCTATAATCAAGAAAAATATACCAATCAGTTAATTATTACTGTTATGAATAAAAGCGCAATTAAGCAGTGCTTTAGGAGTTGAACCCTCTACCTGAATATATATTTTATTTATTTGTAATTTAACGAAACTCGCTTAATTATAATCATTTATCATGTAAAATACCCGTCAAAATTTTGATCTAACAAAGACCCCAATTAAACAATTTGCTTTTTTCCATAGTTTTCTTTAAGAATAATACAGTCTGTTGATATATTTTATTACTGATAAATATCAATAATTAAAATATTTAATTAACCCCATCACAACGCATTCATCAACAACGGATGGTAGAAGACAAGGAGGCATCAAGATGTAATTTTATTCCGTGCATTCGTATTTTATTTCCTACTTTATACTATTTTCTAGTATAGAATACCCTAACAATGGTTTATTCATTTATTCTATAATAGGCTGACCACTTCTCATATAATCAGTTTTATACAGGATTGCCTTTCTTTGTTGTTCAAACACAAAAAAAAACTCCTATTTTCCTAATAATATGTTTTCTACGGGACATTTTCTATCCTGTTTTCAAAGTGCACTCCAATTATTGCTCGAGTATTATTAACTAGAGAAATCAAAGAAAACACATTATAAGTAGGTGTTTGAATTCCGATTTTTGCACATTTCTTTATAATAGTCGTTAGTTTTTAGATTTATCTTTCTATTTTAGAATATTACACCACAATTTAAACATTTAGCTTATGTTTTAAAGATAATTTATTTTTTACAATAAGGTTGTTTTTCTTTACATTCGAGTAACTTAAAAAACTTGAACTTTTATTTACGAAGTTCCACATTTTTGTTGCTACATCTAGTTTTTCAATTTTTGATATATGGTCACCCTGTTTGATAATATACCTACACGCAGCTCGCAAAAAGTAATATTTACCTACCTCCGTACAATATTTCTTTTGAAATTCATCAAGTTTACAAAATATTCCACATCACAACTCAAGAACTTTTGAAAAGATAATTTGGATATTACTTCGAAGATGCAAACTATTAAAAAAAATGTAACTTATCATTACACCTTATTGGAATCGTTTATATTTTATACACAAATCCATTCGTTTAGGTTTTATTTAGGTATTCCTGAGAGATTTATTGTGGTGTTATTGATAGTTAATGAATTGTCCCAATGGTATTCGCAGACAGACTGAAAACGAATGGATGCTTCGTTTTTGAATCGAACCAAAATGTGCAGATAAGAATAAACCATAGACAGACATTTTATAGTTACTACAAAATTTCAGATTTTTTACCAAAACCACACATCCTGGGAGTTCCCTATTTGACATTAATAGAATATAAACTTTTTAAACTAATAAAAACTGAAAATTAAAAATATTTACTGACTGATTTTTCCTATCACACCAAATACAGTTGGCATACTACGAATGGTATTCGAATTTCCATACTACAATATGACATGCTGTTAAAGCAACTTTTACCCAATAATTCAATGACTTTCTTAATAATTGTGTAGAAACACAACTATTGACTCGAAAATAAAATACACATCAAACGAAAATATTCGAAACATTTACCAAAGACAAATGATAATAAATAAATTGATATAATCGATATTTTATATTTAGTGAATAAAATCACCTAATGTGATGAGTAACAAGAAGAATATTATGGCCCACATAACTGAACCGGTCATCATGGCGATCGCTTCTGGGTAGACGATGAACACCAACCCCGGTCCTGTAAGTCAAAAGAAATTAAGTGAACAATACGGAAAAGACCTAATAACTTGAGGCTTACCTTCGGTTCCCACTTCCGATATACTCTTGTTTTGCACGTGCGCCATGTAGCCCAGCATGGTGAATATCACGAAACCGGCGAGAAAACTGGTGAGAAAGTTTATCGAACTGGTCAGAATGGCGTCCCAGTAACAGTTGTTGTTGAACTTATTGTAACTGGACAGGGCGAGGAGAGTACCGAACCCTGGACCTAGAGAGAAGAACACTTGGGAAGCCGCGTCGATCCATACCTAAAATACGCATATTATCGATCATTCTGATATTTGAGAGCGTTCGCATTGAATAAAACCTTAGTGTTAACGAGCTTGTGCCACTGCGGCGTCAGATAGTATCGTATGCCCTCGCCCGCACCTGGTAACGAGATTCCTTGAAACAGCAACATGAACAATACGACGTACGGAGCGAGAGACGTGACCCAAACCGCCTGGAAAAAAAAAAAACAAAACAAAAAAAAAGATAGTTATCTACTGAAGAACAAACAGTAAATATATGTATATAAAAGAATGAATATATAGTCCGTTCCGTGGCGATTCGTTAGCCGGCTGTGGTTTTGGGTGCATAGAGCAATACCGCGGTGGCTAACGTTTAATCAAAAGTCTCCTCTGGACGAAGAGAGGAGAAAGAGATAGACAGAGAGAAAAAATCGCACCGCACAACGGTTCAATCTATAATTCATTAGACGTCAAAGAGATAAAAACACAAGTAATAAAGTGTAGATGGGAAATGGCGTTCAATCACACACACAAACTCGTGCATGTACACAGACGCTTATATACGCACACCGGTCAGCGGGTAGTTGGTGAGGGGAGGGGTAGATGATTTTAAAAACAGTGAGTATACGATAACGGATTTTTCCGTCGGCCCCGTAGCCGCCACGATACTACTACTTATCGGTAATGAGCCTGGCTCACTGCATAATAACAAGTCCCACCGACTACTTAGACTGATTGACTGCACACCGTACTCGGGAAACATATTATTATACTCGGTATTTTTATTTTTTTTTTCCCCCGTACACGAACCCCGGACGAATAAACTATACAACGTGTTAAGACCGAAAATTGTGCGTCGTCGAGAGCGGGGCCGCGCAAATAAATCTGTATTTGTCCGGCGTCGAGAATGAAATATTTTAAACGACAACTTACCATTCCCGTGCTCCTCACGCCCTTCCACAACGAGAAATACACCAACAAGAACACGGCCAACAAGCACAACGCCAATGACCATTTGACCGGTCCAATTCTATCCAATCCGTCGGCCCTGTGTTGTTCTAAAACGCTTCTCCTGCGAAGAATATAATATTTATGGAAAAAAAAAAAAAAATCTGGACAAACGAATTCGACTAAACTCGAATAAAAATTTTAAAAAAAATTCTTACTACTGTTTTACAATTTTTATATTTCTATACACAGTGGAGATTATTCTATTTTTATTCCTTAAATAGTTCAATAAAACATGTCATGCAGTTAGCACTCATTTTTGCTATGATTTTGAAAAAATCGGTCCAAGTATTATAAATCGCCCGTTGGGTCAGTGTTGATATCTAATAATTTTCTGTTCTTATTCATTTCTTTTTTCTTTTTAAGAACTAAGTGCTTTTAGTAGTTTCGGTTGTGTTATAACAGAAAATCACATAAATCATTACAAAAAATTTTTACAATTATTATTGCTTTAGTTGTAAGAACAAAAAAAACGATTTTTTCCTTCATACATTTGTCATGGAACATAATATTATTCTCTCTATTAATGTATTAGTTCCAGCCATTATACACAAATAATATACTACAGATACGTTTCGCACCGTTTATGCAACATCTTCGAAATTTATTTTTTAAATTGCAAATATCCGCCGAAGAGAATATAATTTTATAAGAAAATTAATGTTGTGCGTATTAAAACTTCAATTTTAAAAGACGGCAGTATAATCGAAGTTTTTCCATTAAAATTTGTTAATCTCAATTTTTTTTTTATTTGAACTACCGTTTTAGGATCGAATTTTGATTTCAGTTTAAATTCACCAAAGTATTATTTTTTTAAACTATTATTTATTGTATTACAGAATGTTATAGGAATAACGGGATTAAAGCGGGATCACCTTCTGAAATCCCGACCAAAATCACCCCGTTCGAAACTCGTTGGGACAAGAAGACATGATGCTTGAAAAAGAGACAAGTCCATTATTAATGGGACGTGCAAGTCCCTGAACACGAAGGTATCTGACATGTCTAGAAATATATTGTACACAAATTATTCCTGAATAGCTGGATTTGATAATAACTGATTAGAATTTCACACAGAACGCACGTTGTACAGATCAAAACTATAGGCTGCCCAAAAATACACAATAGTGTCTCGTAAATCAACCCCTCAACGATCTTAACAAAACTTTAAATGTACAAAATCAAATTTGTGTGAATCCGATACATGTTAGGTTAGGTACATAAGTTAATTCAATTTTGTTACTCGAAAAACTCTTTTGCCGGGCTTGTCGACATGTTGATAAAGCCAGACAAGTTGGTAACTGGAGTGCAAGTCAACGTGTTCCACGGATTGTCACAACTGGTCCACGGCAATTCAGATCTCATTGAGGAAAATAGATAATACACTGCCCAACTGATTACGGTATTGTAGTACATGCCCATATACATATCGATCAAGCAAATGGCATATCCAACACCTGAACATAAAGAGAAAAAAATGATTAAAATACATAAGCATTGAGCAGTTATAATTAATTTATTCACAAAATAAGTCTATAGCATCTATAGTCATTAGGTTAATAAATCTAGTTTTGATAAAGACAGTTGAAAACAAATTGTGTATTTCACACCTTGGGGTGTTCTTTGCACCTCGGATGGTATACTCTAGGTGGATATTATAAATTTCAAAACGACAAATAACGATAAATCATTTCTTCAATAAATCGATTTTGAGTGGAGCTTCAACTAATATTCAATAATAATATTATCAAATTTGAAGCATTGAACTAAACTCTGTATCACTTTTTCTCTATGTATGTAATTGGGTTATTATGCCCGTTTGAAAAAAAAAAATTATTTGATTAAATACAACATTTGCGAACAACGAAAATTGATATTCATATATTCGTTTACTTATAAGGAACTACTTATTCTTATATTCCTTTACCTAATCGGTAAAATACTTTGTTCATACAAAGATCCACATAGTATTTTTTATCTATGATTTGAAAAAGAAAAAATTATTTTTAAACGCATTTTAAGTTGGAAGTACAAGTATGGTTCACATTGCTCATATTACTGTGAAAAATGGATGGATTTGTTTTTGATATTATTTCATACAACTAGGAGGCAAATAATAGGTGGAGTCTAATTAAAATATTTATATTTTACATTATAATTCAGTACAGGATAATCGTTTTTTATTGTTTATTTAACAATTAGATAAAAATAGTTTAATAATTTAACGAGCAAAATTCATATGCTCTGCATACAAATGTTATCGTATCTTCAGTCGGCCTATACACATATTTTTCTAAGCTCTTTGTACATGTTTCGGGCGAAATACATAACTAAATGTGTCTATGTCATACTCAGTGAACATGGATTTAATTTATTCAAATTTAGCGCAATTAATAAGATACTATTACCTACGGGGTAAAATATAATTCTTTATTTTTGCAATGCGTATTACAGTTTTCGTCGAGTCGTTTAAATTTGCCTTTGAAATTCATCTATAATAAGAGTAACCATTCTCGGATGTACGGTTCAATACAGCTAAATTCAATTTCGTTATCGGTTTTTCGAACAATGTTTCAAATTGACATCTCCGTGCCGCCGATAGCTGTCACACCATATTCGTAATAAGGGCCTCGTTTGTGAATAGAATCATTAATTTCAAATACTTATTAGGTAAACACCGAGGATACAGCCGCCGCCTCCGGTAGTAGCGAATTAATAGCAAATGAAAATACGGCGTGCATTCGAAAATAATGTGACTTAATGATTGAATTACGGCTAAATGATACCGTCAATTTAATTTCACAAAACTTGCTCGGCACGACGTTTCAACCAAAACGCGACGAGAAACACGCTCGAGTACGAATGATTTCAAGAAAACAAGATTTATTTTATGATAATTTATAAAGTCGAAAATCCACCGAGAATCGCAAAGAAATTAAATTATAATATAAAACGACTAAAACTTCAGTTTGAGCTCAATTACTTGTGAATTCTACTTGTGCGATGAGTTTTTACATTTTTACTCGATTTTTCGGTTATTTTTCATTATGCTTGGAAAAAAGCTGTTGAGAAATTGCAAAAGAAAAAAAAAAAAAAAAGGCGATTTCATTAAAGTTAGTTAAGAACTACATTAACTATTCCAGTCTATAGAGGTACTGAATAATGAACGACTCTTGGACAATTCCTTGTAGAAAAATTCGTGATCACGAACGATATCAAAAAAAAAAAACACACGTTTCAAGACAATACGTTTTTCACTTTACTCGGAATCTATAAATACTTGCACTTTCACATTTGTGTTTTATTTTTTCATTTATCTAACTTACATTCACATAACTCGGTTAATTTAAACCCCGTAGGTATACGAATGTTCTCCAATTGGCCTGACAATTGAAGTAGCTACCGAACCACTGATAATCTGTTTAAATAATATATAAGAAGTCGAGGCTGCATGCGTTAATAATGGTCTAAAATCGGTAGCAAAACACACAGGTAGGCAATTGTAAAACAATTCATTATTAAAATCGTTGTTATCTATGTATTAAAATGCCTAACTTCATGAAATAATAATAGGAAAAGTTACCAAGTTAATTACTTTTAGACACTTGTGCTTAGATGTAAAATAATATAGATAAGTATCTGATTATAATACATTATATATATATAATATATGTATATATATATATAATACACAATTATATAAATGTATATTAATACATGAAATTTTTATACATTAATTATTTATTGAAACACTGAAAATAAGTGTAGTACGTACTATATATATTTAAAAATAAAAAATAATTAATAAATTGCTAATAATTTTGATGTATAATCTCAATATCGATATAAATTAGAAAATTTCCAAAATAATTAAAAATTATGAAAGTAAGAATTATATATTATTTTAACATGGAATCGCCTAAAATACTTCAATTCATTAATATCTTTTTTCTTTTTATATTTGTTTCGTTTATAATATTATTAATTTAAATATTTATTTTAGATTCTGAACGAAGTGAAGAAGCTAGTGTTTTTACAATGATGTTTATTTTTTTGCTGTGAACATTTTTTCACATAGAAATACTTGTCCAAGAGTCTCGATTAGCTACATTTTGAAACCGGATTCGCCTCTAGATGGTATTTAAGAGAAATCGTTTTTTGAAATTCTCAATTTTTCAATTTTTTCTGGGGGGGAGACTACCCAAAATTTGACAAAAAAGACTCGAAAACCATCATTTTCTTATTATTTATTATTATTATTTTTTTCATTTAACAATTTTAATATGTGCCAAAAAATTAATTAATGTCCTATTATTAAAAAATGGTCCTATTCAATTAAAATTGTATATTGTATATAAATGAATCGTTTTATTGAAGAAATGATTTGTTGTTTCTTTAAAATTCATCACTGAACACACAAACCAAGAATATCCCACCCGATGAGTGAAGAATACCAATGGTGCAAAGTGTATCCTGGTTTTTATAAATGTATAACAACCTCTTGTCGTTGAATAACAAATAAAACAATATTTTCGTTTTTCCCATTGTACGCAATAATCTTAAGTGTATGAATTTCTTGAATTGAAAAATAAATTTCATCAATATACATTTTAATTAGTATTTTCACACAATGATTTAACCCCTAGCTCCATTTTAGTAAATGGTGACCCACTCAAACACTGATATTATAATGGATACTACGTGATTCTTATAGTGATTTTATTGGGTCATTTATTGGCTTAGGAGGGTTTACAATGAATATTTGTTGAAAAAGAAAGGGGAAACGTAAATTAACAGATGCACCGATTGCTAAATAAATGCTCACGAGATAGAAGAGTCTTGAATTATATTGTTTCAGACAAAATCGATCAGCAAACTGTTGTTTTTAATCTATTGAAAGCCATATATATATATATATATATATGTATAATATTATAAATTCCTTACTCCCTTTACATGTGTTAAATAAAAAATCATTTCCCATACGCATAAGCTATAAAGGATTTATGCACACAGACAGCGGATGCACATAGAATCAAATAGGGAAACAGATAAAACAACTCGATAAAATTAAAACAATATTTAAAACTGTTTTCTCATTAGTTTCAACCAAACTGTTGCTAATGACGTTATTTGTTACAGTCACGCTAAAATATACACAATAATAATATTGTATTCCTTCGTGAAGAGCACTACCGAGTGTTTACGGTTACGTTACTTAAACTTTGATTTTTTGAACAAAACAATAAGTGTACACAAATAGTGTTCGTTTTTGAAAATTAGAAATACAGTCGAACGGAGACGCCCGATTGCGGCTTGAATTCAGATAAGAAAAGTGTTAACATTCTCGTTGTTTACGAAAAATAGTAATTATTCGAAAAATTATATTATTTATAATCAATGTCATTTTACTTCGAACAATATATTATTATCAGTGTGATAAATAAAATTTTCACCTGCATCAGAATAAAACTATAATATAACCACTCGTATTATTTTGCATATCGTAATTTTAAAAGTATTACCTGATTTAAGTACTATTGTTAAATACGAAATTCAATGATTTTTCTTTTAGATTCTGAATGAAGTGAAGTTTTTACAAAGATGTTTATTTTTTTTTTATTTTTGTTTTTTCTGTGTACAACTTTTCGTATAGAAATACTTGTCCAAAAGTTTCGATCAATAACTTTTTGAAACCGGATTTGCCTCTAGATTGTACTTTAAAGAGGTCATTTTTTGAATTTCTCAA
>JAIPRM010013693.1:0-11245 GCA_025469315.1 Stegophylla sp. TES_Ste_2020
ACGTTAAAAATATGCATAAAAAAAAAAAAAAAAAACAAAAAAAAAAACAGAAGGAGAGAGAGAGAGAGAGAGAGAGAGAATATTTTTAAAATTACTTTTTAACGATGGCATGATAATCGTCAAGCAGCCAAGAAGAATATTTTTATTCGTTTATGTATAAATATTCTTCAGTTTGTCTTGTAAAATTTTAAATTTTAAACAAATTCTCGTTAGAATTTCAAACAAAATATTATAACACGTAGTTTTCCTTTATATTAAGTACATATTTTTACTGTATTGGACCAGTATCTACAAAATAATAATAATAATAAATAATTAAATAAAAATATAATAAATCAAAAAAATAAACGTCATTGTAAAAACACTAGCTTCTTCGTTACACTCAGTACATAATATAATAAAATAGAAATTCGGTTCATTTTTCACTGTGAGTTATCCAATTTTTCAAAAAGATAATAAACTATTACACTGCACCTCCTAAGTGTAAAGTATTAAAAAGACAGAACAAGAAACTAGCGAAATTTCCAATGAGATTTATTTTAATTGACTATTTTTGTTTCGTAGACCGGTCCTCCTATTAAACCTGCTCATTTTTTTTTTTTTTGTAGAAATGAGCATCGCGTATTGGACATTTCGAAAATATTTTTATTCCGGAACTTTTGCCGCCTCGGAGAGTTTAACCAAAATATTATTATCTCAATGGTCACATGTCCCCGGGCGTTAAATTATCGTGCATAAATGTGCGCGTGCACGTACAAAGCGTTTTCCATAATGTATACGCCGGGACATCGGATCGCAGATAATCTCACCAGACGTTTTAAATTTGCGCGCAAATTCATTGTTGACACACGTAACCTTTTTTCTTTGGTTTTTTTTTTTTTTTTTCATACCTCCAACCTCCCCTGCTTTTTCCCCTCCACTGACTCGTCATTAATTACTATGCTGGGCCACGGCAAGCGAACATTTTTGTTATTTGTTCAGTCGGGGCACCGTGTTCATTCGACACCGGTCCGAGCAAACACCGACTAATTAATTAATAATTAAATCCACTAAAACCGATACACACACGCGCGCAACGACCGACGACCAGAATGAAAATAATAAAAAAGTGTGTACTTCGCTCGTCAGGTGGGATTCTCTTGACGGGTGTATTGAATTTTTTTAAAGAAACGTTTTCGTCAATAAAACGATTCTGAACGAAGGAAGTTAATAATATAAAAAACAAAAATGTAAGAAAAATGTCCAAAATTTTTTTTTCACATTTTCAAAATTTTCTTGCGCCAAAATCTTTCTTATATGATTTTCTATCTATGTTTAAATTTTCATATAGTTCGGATCAAAAAATGATGGTTTCCGAGTCGTTTTTGTCAAATTTTTGGTAGTTATTTCCAAAAAAAAAGAATTGAGAAATTCAAAAAATGACCTCTCTAAAGTACAATCTAGAGGGAAATCCGATTTCAAAAAGTTGCTGATCGAAACATTTGGACAAGTATTTCCTTACAAAAAGTTGTACACAGAAAAAAAAGAAACGTCATTGTAGAAACACTTCGTTTTCTTCACTTCGTTCAGAATCTAAAATGTTTATATTACATGTTATATAATAGCAAAAAATAAACAATCGATATCAGTAATAAGTATACAATATAATATAGTAGAGTTGAATTGTTTACGATATGAATGCAAACACGAGTAGTGGGTAGCATCGACTTCGGCGCATCGCATCGCATTTTATAAGAAGGAGTGCCCTGGGAAGGACGCAGGACGAGGAAAACAGGACTCCACGGTAACGTGTGGGACGCGAGGGAATTTCAAAACGTATGTCGGAAGCGTAAATCTAAGGGACGAAGGTCCTATCCCCGTGAATTAAATAATTAAATAATCGCCAGTGAAACGCTAGTAACTCGTCCGCTGTATATTATTTATTTATTTATTTTTAAAAACGTACGGGACACGGATACCGAACACTGTGTCGAACACGTGAAATTTAGACAACAATTAACCTAACCTCATTGTTCGTAGTCTGGAAGTCGTTTATATTTTAAGCGGATTCGATTTTGGGAAGTGAATAATTTAAAATATTATAATCCATTTTGGTGTAAGTTATCAATAATATTTCGGAAAAACAATTTTTCTTTCATTTGGATATTATTATCATTTTTTTTTTTTAAGGCTAAGAAGTAAAAATATTTTACAGTGAACGGTTTTTTTTTTTTCAACCACTATATTTACGAGCGTATATAAAGAGAATATTATAAACGTGCTTAGGAACATCCGGTTTTTTTTTTTTCCAATGCTTTGTTAAATATTGAATCCAAATCTGTAAATATCCGTAAACAAAAAATAAAGAAAACCAAACACATTTATTGAAGAAATTACGGAACCGAATAATGGGGGATCTTTGTCCTTCGATTGTTTTATGTTTGAATAATATAATAATATTTCCGGATTGTTTCCGACGAAGAACACAGTTTTATTTTATTTACTATAATATTATGTAGTATTAAAAATGCGTTCGACAAAATTAACACCCAATAATACTTTTTCGGTCGGTTTAAATTGCAAGATTTACAAATCTTAGCTTGGTCTATTGAAAAAAAAAAAAAATTAAATGCAATAATTCAAATGATTGGAATTTAATAAATAAAACTGTGCAAGACCGAAATAAATTTAATCATTCGCAGCTTTACTCCAGCCAAATAATGTTTCTTCGTTGAATGTTTTTTAAATAATCGATTGGGCAAACAGGTAATATTGACAATATAGTTCTCACAACTGTTAAAATTATTTTGTAAGCATTTTAAATCCACAAGTTCTTGTTCGGTGTACAAAAATAAGGCTATTATTATTTATGTAAATACGAAAAATTCTATTCATATTTTAAATAATCAATTTTCTCTTTATATTTTAAAGTAGTAAAATTGTTTGTTCATGAAAAAATTTCGAATAAATTAATATTGTTAATAATAATAATAATAATCAATCATTACATTTTTTTTTTTATCAGTTTTTCCACCTACACCTTAGTTCAGGATTCTAAAAGAGGCGGCGTCGCGTATTGTGTTATTAAGTCAGATGTGTGAAAATTTTACGTACAACGTGAACCTCGTTTACGTCGCAACAGTAGGGTGTAACGACTATATTCTCATATAATATTCAAATACCCAACACGGGGTTTTACGAACAAACGCACTGGAATCAAAATGAATTATATAGTGCAGAGAGGGAGAGAGAGGGAAAACGATTTCGTCAACCGAATCGTTTACATTACATATTAATTAATTAACTAATTAATTAAACATTAGCACTATAATCGAGTAATTTCGTCCTGTCCCCGAATCATATTTTCTGTCACGTTATTATATATTTCACGCAGACTTTCGAGAGTTCGTTAATTATTCTTAATATCATTTTTTTTTTTTTTTTTTTTTTTTGATATATCTATCTGTTAGAAGCTTCGTTGTGAACCATGTTCAGGAAACAGGTTTCAAAGGTCTCTCATATTCGGCTCTACTCACTTTGGGTTCTTTTAGTGTAATTAATTTTTGGATTCCGGGCAAAGCAAAGAAGCTTATGAATTTACAATGATGTTTATTTATTTTTTCCGTTTTGTAAACGCTTTTGTGTATTACAAATATTAATCCAAAAGGTTCGATCAGTCACTTTTTGAATTAGAAATTCAACTATAGATGGTACTATTTACTTAGCATTTTTCGAAATTCACATTATTCCAAAGTTGCTTTGTATCATCCCCTACCCTATTCTACCTTATCCTACCATCCCTTTTCTACTCTCCCTTATCCTAACCTCCACTACTCTACTTTACCCTACCTTACCTTAGACACCATCGTAACGTAGTAATTATTGTTACGCGGTTATTGTATAATAACTGAACCTCTGCTAAAAATCGTTTTATTGAAAAAATGATTTATTGGTTCTTTAAAATCCGATACACCCACCAAGAATATCCCACCCGAAAAGTGAAGTGTTATGCATAGCGCCTTTCCATCCTTCATTTGCTTACTTCGAGATAATTTACAATTTCTTACAAAGGATATAAATATTATTTAAAGATAATTTTCTAAGTAAAATGAGTCGACTCGCCATTTTTTATAAGAACGGTAAACTATATAAAATCGATAAATTTTTCTAAATAAACCAAGAAGGGTGGATAATTTTATGCGAAAAGAGGTAGAGGGATGATGGCATCCCTCACCCCCGTATACCCGTCCAACATCTACCGTTGGGGGGGGGTGGTGTACATATTTATATGATATTATATACACGCGTATGCATTAACATTATACGCGGAGTTTGTTTAAAAATTTCATAGTCGAATTACGCGGAAAGTTCGCGAAGTCAAACAGTCGCAATTAGTCGCGTCAAAAACGATCGTCGTTGCCGCGACGACGGACGTGTCGCACGGACTCCAAGAAGGGTGAGGGGGATGTATTTTTTTTTTTTAATAATTTTATTCCGGTGACGTCGCGCAATTAATTTTCGTCGTCACCGCGCGACATGGGAACAAGGGCAGCTAATATACAGCGACGGAAATTATGTTGTTCCGGTTGTTTTCCCCCACCCCTAATATTGTTTTAAGACGTGCGTAAATCAGCCAGTGCCCGAGGAGGAACACAAACGTGAATTTATAAAAAAAAATAAATATCAAATCGCAAGTTTTGTGACGCGGGAAAACGATATTTTCCAATTTTCGTTGGAACCAACCGATTTTTGGCACAAAAAATAACGCGAAACTCTTTTTTTCTATTTTTTGGGACTCAAAGACGTTGTAAACGATAGTCGGCTAAAAATTTGGAATCTCTCTTACAAATTACCAATGTCCTTTAGTATGCAGTCTATGGACGATGTAGTCTATTAAAAAAAAAAAAAAAAAAAATAGAGAGAAAGAGAGAGAGAGAATCGACAAGAAAGCAGGACATACGTCGCGCACCAAGAGTATTTTTCGCACCTCAAGTCAAATACTCTTGATAGATGTGTTGAATATTTTAAAGAAAGATAAATCATTTCTTTAATAATAATATAATTCAGAACTAAGTATGTTAATAATATAAAGAACAATAATAGTCGTTATTTCCAACACACCCACCAAGAGTATCTGACTCGAGGTATGAAAATCACCCCTGGTGCAAAGTATATCCATTTTTCTTGTCTATACTTTACTTAATTTCTCTTTGCTAGAAGTCATTTTTCGACATTCTCTATTGTTATCTCAAAACTTGGGTAAAACTGCCCAAAATTTGATAAAAAAAATTCTCGGAAACTATCTTTTTTTAATCCAAACTTTATGAAAATTTAAACGTTGATAGACAGTGACATGAAAAATATTTTGGCGCAAGTAAAATTTTTGAAATTTTTCCTAACACTTTTTTCTCGACAAAATTTTATTGTTTTTTGTAAAATGTTTTCCTTTTATTTATTTTTTGGATAAAAAAAAGTAAAGTAAAGTAAATCTAAGCAAACGAAGATAAGTAAAGTGTAAACAAGAAAACCGGATATACATGCACCGTGGGTATTCTTCGCTCCTCGGGTCAATTCTTTAAAACGCAACACACCCACCAAGAATATCTGACTCGAGGAGCGAAGAGAATATCCATGGTATGTCAGGCTTTCTTTTTTTGTATTACAATATTTTGACAGACCACATTTAAAATTTGCAGTAATTTTTAAAGTAGACCGCATAGTATTTTTAGGACGAGTACTAAACATTTACTTAAAACTGTTTGGAAAATCGAAGTCAGGGCAAAGTGGAGACATCATGTTCGTGAAACACGGTGGCGTGGCGGCGTTAAGCCAATGCGAGAACCACACAAAAGTTTTTTTTCCGGTGCGATTCTGGACGCCAGGCGATGCAGGACATTTACAAAACGTATCTACCCGTGAAATGACTTAAGTATACCAATGCGGTAACCATACTAGTGACTGCGGGCACACAATATTATTTGTCGTCCGAAATGGCGAATCCGAATTGTTCGTCCGCAGTGCCGTACTTACTCCCTCCCCTCCAGGGACTACGACCGTCTAAACGCGTGTAATTATATAGTATATAGACAAGGCCTAATTAAGGGGGCTCATTGGGCCCCGGGGCGGAAATTTCATATGGGCCCTTTTGACAAAAAATTCTTTGAAAATCCTCACGCTTCGCTCGCAAAAAATAAATTTTTCTAACTAATTTACAAATTTAACTTGAAAATTATTTTCAATGTATATATTTTATACGTCTAAAAGAGTATTAATTTGTAGTAGAATAAAAATCAATACTGCCAAATTCATACAAAGTTTAGTGATAAGTTTGAAATGTATTAACATGCTAACCAAAAAAAAAAAAAAGGTAACATATTATTATAAAACAAAAACTATTTTATTAAATATATTTTTTTTTTTCTTGCTTTACTTGAAACCATCTCCCTTAGTACTTCATTTACGCTTAGTATGACTTAAAATCACAGGAAAATGTGATTCAGTCTAAAACTATATGGGCCCTTGTCACTTTGATACTTGGGTGGGCCCCGTGGCTGCAGCCGCGGCTAAAGCCCCCCCCCCTTAATCCGGCTATGCATATAGATGAAGACACGCGCGCAAGAAAAGATTTTTATAAAACCAACTCATCGAAACGGGACGAAGAATACAATAATCGTTTTCGAATATAAAACAATCGGGAAAATGAATATTAATTTATTCGATTGATACGGTTTTGTAACAGCTGAACGCGAGCACACGTGACAGTAGTGCGCAGAGTTTATTTTCATTTCATTAATAATTATATTAATAATTTCGTTTGACGGTGTATTAACGTTCGCCGCGAAATAGCGTAGTCTCGTGATTTCAGGACTCTATTCACGCGAGGACATTATGGGTATTTGTCCTTGGCCCAGGATCAGGATCAGGATAGATCCATAGACTGGGTTTAATTAGTATTTGAATTCGAATTAAGCAGCTTACATAATATAATAAAAAACGTAAAAAAAAATTGTACACTTTCAAAAATATATATAATAAAATATAAATCATATACAATTTATTTTCAGTTCATTTCGATTTTTTAACACCTTATATCGAATCAATGTAGTTGATAACTTTTTACACTATTACAAAAATAAATATGAGTGGAGTAGTTAAGTGACCCTTCACGAACCTTATAGGCATTTAACTTCAAACGCATGTACAAATATTTAAAATATTAAAAGACTAAAATGTGTTTAGAAAAAATGGTGTCTTCGGAGATTCGTATAATATACATATTCTAAAGTATTAGTACAACTAAGTAAAATGAACAATTATAAAGCATAAAAATCAAAGAGATAATATACCAAGTAAATGAAACAAAAAAAAAACAGATTTTAAAAAGAAATTGAAATACATAATATCAGTGGAATTGAATACTGAAATATCAAATATAAGTAAGTTGATTAGTTGAAATACTCAATTATTAACTGTAAATCTTTTATGAAATTTGCTATTAGAATAATTTATTAGCCATTGTGAATTGAAATGTAAAGATAGTAAAACAAATTTATGTAAATTCATTTTCCAATAATCTCTATAGCAAAAATGAAAATCAAACGCACAAACTATTGTATTCATGTTATCATAATGTTAATATTAAAATCTTAAAAAAATTCTACAACTATTGAACTTTACTTCAAAAATACATGGTCATACATAATGTATATATATTACATAGAATACTTTAAAAATAAAACTAAACTTATAACTTAACTAAACTAAATAATATTTTTATAGAAATATCCTTACAAAACCGATATTTTTATTATCAAATAAAAATATTTTATTAAAAAAATTAGAATGTTTAAGAAATAAAATAACATTTATTTTACTATAATAAATACATTTGAATGCAGAATAAACGTATATTTATGTAAACCTTAGTTGTTCAGTTATTACATCTTCTCACAAATTCGATCAAGCAAATAAGAAATAAATAATATTAATTGATACGTTTTAAATTGTATAATAATTGGTATAATTAGTAATTACCAACAATTAAAATGAAACATTTCATCTTTCAAGTTACAATAGTTATTATATGTTATATAAGTTATTAAGATATTTTACAAATATTATTGTTCTCGAATATATTAAACGGAAAGAAAACTCTAGGGTATTTTATAATAATTATTGATTCTCCAGTGAATATATTAGGAATTCAACGAATTCGAGAACGGTTCCTCATATAGCGGAAATATTATAATTTTTCGTTAAAGAAATATTCCAATATTTTCAAAATCAAAACAAAAGATTATTATTTTTTTAATTACGACTAAATTACTAAAATTGATTTCACGTTATTCACGAATGACACTTTTTGAGAGCATTCTTAACATCCGAAAACGTAATAACGTACATATAAAAAACGCGTAGTGTTAAAAATAATACTCTGAATTAATAATTTAGAACTGAAAATAAATCTATTTGCGCAAACGTATCGAATATTATTATTTGTGTTCTAGATTCAACAATTTCAGTGGTAATAGACACAAAATATTGCTCGTGGAAGAATGAATTTCAAAACCTTAGTATTATGCGTACGACCGGGATAGGGCGTTTTGAGAAGATCAAATAACGATTTTACAAAACAAAAAATAAAACTTAACGTAATATTACATTAAAACTTATGCAGAATAACGCAAAAAACAATTAAACGGTTACCCTTGAAATATTTCAATTATCAGCACACCATTCTATTCAAAGTGTATGTATTAAATCCGTTTCAATTAAATAACGCAATGAATAATAATAAAATGATGAAAACGTCGACAAACCGCGTTGGTAAATCTCATAGGAATCGCCGAATTCTGTCGATGCGTACAACGTTTCGAAATTCTAAGAATTAAATTGAAATCTCGGTTTCAAAAGTATAAATAATTATCTGGAAA
The DNA here is from genome assembly GCA_025469315.1 of Stegophylla sp. TES_Ste_2020. NCBI lineage: Eukaryota > Metazoa > Arthropoda > Insecta > Hemiptera > Aphididae > Stegophylla > Stegophylla sp. TES_Ste_2020. The sequence continues at coordinate 8,913 of JAIPRM010013693.1, forward strand.
CTCTGTGACAACAACGCGACTGGAGCAAAAAAAAAAAATTCATTTTAAAATAAAACTGCATTCATTTCAGCAACGACGGCAGTATGTATAGTGGGGGTTACTGTACATGCGATATTCCGTCTTAAATTAATGAGATCGAATGTAAACTTTCCAAATGGTCATAATATGTCAGTTATGTATTATGAATGAAATATTCTGAAAAGTCGATTTTCGGATAAGAAAAAGCTGCACCAGCTCTTAACGTATAAAATAGGAAAGATTTTTCCAAAAGTGAATTTTGAGTAATTATAAATTCGTTTTCGGAATTAACTAATTTTACTTAAGTTTTTCATTAATATTATGGAGAACTTCAAACAAAGTACTTACTGTATAGGTAAACGTAAACTCTTCCAAAACGTAAAGCATAAAAATACAAAAAAACAAATTGTAGAGCATATTTTTATTTAAAATTTTGAAAAATCAGTGTAAAATCTTTTAATACATTTCTGAACACTCGTCCTTCAAAAGAGACAAAATATTGTATTTATAACATAATATTATAACCAGTCAGTCAGTTTACATTCGAAGCTTGTCAACCGTTGTAACGCATAAGCGATTTATATATTTCAAAAGATATCACTTCGGTTGTTTGTCGAAAACCAATCGCACGTAATTTGTGAGCTGAAATTTATTACTCTCTCAAAATTCATCCCTTTTCATTGTAGTCGCGCACCAAAATTGTCCGTTAAATATTTTATTCAATTATGTGGTTCAAAAATGATATTTTTTTAAAAAAAAAAAAAAAAAAATGTATGTTTACTAGATGCTTAAAAATTCAATAAATCTCTTCGCGTTCACACTAGAGTACACACACTGTCGTCGGATCAGATATCCGTCACTTTTAATCAATAAAATTTCATGCCTGACTAATAATTTTATTTCAAAAAAAAAAAAATTCCTTCGTATGACGTTTCCTGCTGAACACAATCGACTTGTGTACAATTGAGAATCTACAAATATCACGTGACAAGGATCGAACGCTGCCGGAAGACGTTCGGAACGAGGCGAGACGAAACAAAAAGCAATAATAACAAAAGAAAAAAAAATCAAAAACGAAATCACAATTCAAAAAACACACATAATATAATAATAATAATATAATAATAATAATAATTATCATCAATAGTATATTTTTTAATACGAGTATAAGTGTGCACCTACTTGACGGTTGTCGGGCGCGAGCGTTTCTCATCGGGCAAACAGAGTCCGTGTACTGAACCACTGAACGCGCACCACATGCGAGACACACGCCGGCCGACCACCACCGTGGCGGTGGTGGAGCGCAAGCGCCCGCCGCCGCGTCGACGAGTCACCTCGAGCGCCCATACGGTCGGGAGTCTATCTCTCTCCGCCCTCGGGCCGTTTCGCTACGCACACTTTACGCCCCCCCTGGCCCCCTCGCGAAAATATCCCACAAAATATCATAGGCGCTCTCAAGTCCTCTGCGTACCTGCAGTGGTTCCCAGATATTTACAGGGTGCCCAGGGAACCCTGCGAGCATTTGGTTTTGTGCTCAATTTTTCAACTCCTATTACTAAATATGTAACAAGTGCATTTTTTTTTTTTACTTGATTATCAAACATAAAAAGTAGACAATAAAATAAGATTAAAATTTTGTGCGCAAGAAAACGTTGGAAATGTGAAAAAGAAATGTTGGACATTCTTTTCTAACACATTTTAGGGGGGGGGGGTGTCCAGACACCCAAAACACCCCCCTTGGTTGCGCCACTGCAGGTGGAAATAGTTTCCCGTCAACGTTTTTGGAAACAATGACGTCTGCGTTCGTTCGTCGTGTCTGCACAGAAGTGGGTCGATGAAATATCATACAGTTTAGTATACGGCCGGAAACACCGAATAATTCGGATATTTGATATTATAATAAACAACAAAGTTGTTCTATAGCGTCCCTTCACGCGTCCCCTGGTGTGTATAGAAACGCGACATTGTTTATTTGGACATCTTCGTTCATTGCGAATTCGTTGAAAATAATAATATTTACAGAACATACATTGTAAAGTCAATTTTTCGACAACAAACAGATATTTTATACTTTTCATTTTACGCGATTTTTAACACGATAATAACGGCTATGTCGTCCGCTATCAAGTCTGACGGGGCTCCGTATCGCATATCCCAAAGACTGTTGGAACTGTCGCAGCCGCGAGTCAGGCCTTCGTCGCGGCCCCCGTTCGTGGCCCAATACGTGCACCCGGGCGCGGCCAGGGCAAAGGGCTTGGCCGCGGCCAACAAACAGTGCGGCCAAAAGGACCGCACTGCGCCGCCGGTGCGCGGGC
>JAIPRM010013694.1:0-11244 GCA_025469315.1 Stegophylla sp. TES_Ste_2020
ATCGTTTCTTTAAAATTTAATAAGCCCGTCAAGAGAATACCACCCGTCGTGCGAAGTACACCCATCGTGCGAAGTATTTCCGGCTTTTTATATATAAATATATATATATATATATATATATATATAATTATATATATAATTAATTTCAGTGGACTAGGAAAGAAAATTTTCTAATTATAAATATGTTTTACCATACTTATAATTATCGTTCATTTAAATTAAAATAACTTCAAACAAGCTCTTATAGTGCAATGCAATAATTATTTTTCATGAGTTATTTGTAAGCTACTAGAATTTGTATTTTAAAAAAATTAAAAAAGTAATAATATATTTATAGATTTTTGTGATTTGTATAATTTTAAGGTAATTTTTTATAACATTTTTTAGGTCATGCCTACATGCATTTTTTAAAAGATAATTTTTTCATTCAACTGCCGAACCCTAGTAGTAAATAAGCAATTTATTGTTTACCATGAATTAATTATAATTTGTGTACTACTATACGAAATTAAATCATAAACGGTCGATAGAAATAGTTTTACTATTTACCCTTTTTTGGATATTGCAATTCGACCAATGTTTTTTTGTAAAACTATTTGACGTTTCATTGTTTAGTCGATTTTTTTTTTGTCAAAAAATACACTATTACATTTTCGTAAAAACTCCGTTTCGCATGATAAATTATAATGGTTATAATATTTTTCTCGGAGGGCATAATAATATAATGAGAATAATAATTATTATACAGTAATGAATTTACGACAATTTTCGTAATTACATAATAATAATTTTTTCAAAACGCTTATTTGTATCATAAAGACTTCAAGCATCTTTACGACAAGTGCTTTTGTTTTTGAAGTAAATTCGGATAAAGACCGCTCTAAACGACTCTCTCGAGGGATCGAGCCACTATGACGAAATTTAGTCCTAATTATACTTTCTTACGACATTGAACAAAATTACCGAGATCAAAAATGTTAATCTTTCCCCCCCCCTCGACAACCGAGAGACACCCTAATCTATAATAATATTATATACTATATATATATATATAAGGCTGACGTTTATATAGTGCTTGCGACTCGAATCAGGTGGCTTTTTTTTCCGCCCCTACTCGTAAATGACTGGCAGTGCTGCAGGTGTCACAGTGTACAAATGTTCCACAGAGGGGTGAGATAATAGTGGTGGTGGGACTGGCGGTGTTGTTGGGTGTGTCGAACACCAGGGCCTCTAATATTAACCGTCTTAAAGAGAGAGACCCCGACGGCTCGGCTCAACTAAACACTGTTTCTCTAATGTTGATCAAAATTATTAAGAAAATGTATTTCGTTTCATGAATTTTTTTTTTTGGGGTGGGGAAACCGTTTAATTCGTCAGTTACTATGAACATTTTATAGTGTATATTATAATCAATACTTTGATTTGAATAATTAAATTATAAATATCATATACGAACACTCGTGACTCAAATGATTCAATGATCAATGGTCAAAGATGTTTTATTTTTTTTTTTTCAGTTTGTGCTTATTACATGTTTTTAAATAAATTAAATATGTGTTATTCTATGATTTTAAATTTTAATAAATTTTTTATTTTTAACTCATTTAAGTATTAATATTAGCTAGGGTGAAATATTTCAAAATTGAAAATTTCACTCTTTGTGAAATATTTCAATGAAATTATGAAATATATATTTTTTCCTGATATCTGCAGATGATATAATTATATTTTGTATTGAGAAGTGAAACTTTATCAACCACTTGATTGTGTCACTAAATTTGCGAATTTCCCTATTTACAGTTTGACTATGATGTCAAAGTCTAGTAATACATATGTACCAAAAAACAATTTGTTATTAAAAACAACTTGATACAATTCTCATGAAATTCAATTCTCAAAAAAATGTGAATAATACTTTGATGATCTTTACAAAAATGTTTATACCTAAAATACCAACAATTCAATTAGGTCTATATTATTGTATATATAAATATATAGAGACGATAAACAGTCCTTTGATCATTTGGAGAAAAGAAAAATTCAATAAAACAGAAATTCCATTGTAATTTGAATTTATTAAAAATAATAATTCATAATATATGTAAGTCTATTTAAAAATTAGCTGGTTTACATTCAGTTTAGGCTTTCATAAGGTTATTACGTGCAGTAAATTGAAAAGCTTTACATGAAACATAAAATTGTTAAAAATTACAAAACTACCAACTTATGTACGAATGTAACAAATAAAAAACCATGGGTACTATTCACCAATAAGTAATAAGTTTTTTACATTTTAAATTTTCATACGACAGACATACCAATAATATTTCTAAACACGTCCATTGTTCTCTTTTTTTGATTATATATATGTATATATAATTTTGGATTTTTTGATTTTTCACGTAAATGAAATATTTCATGATAGTTTCGTGAAATATTTCAAGAAAATAAATTTCATGAAATTTTAAAACCCTAATATTTGCCGATTCAACTATAAAACGTTAGTTAAAAAAACTGTACAAAAAAAGAAGTTTTCGCAAAATATTGAGGAAATCTATTAACAGTTTCGAAAAAATACCTCCATAAAGTACCATCTAGAGGCGAATTTCGATTCAAAAAGTTGCTGTTCGATATGACTGAACAAAAATTTCCGCAAGAAAAAGCGTTTATGGAAAAAAATATGAAAACGTCATTGTAGAAATACTTACTTTTGCGCTCCATTCGAAATTTCAAAATTATGTTAGTCGAAAATCTATAAAAAAAAGGCCCCACGTTTACGTGTGACTCTGAAACTCCAGTCGACCTTATTGCGCCCCTGGGTAGGAAGCTTAGAATGCCAAAACTTAGGGCCATCTCGGTAAAAAAAAAAAAAAAAAAAACCCACTAGAGACTATTATTACTTACCTTTATTTTGGTTTTCAATGCTAACACTAGGCCCAGTAGGCTGTGAAAAAGGTGCGTTTTTAAACACAGCTCTTAAAAACCATATTTTCTCGTTTTTGATTGTCAGACACCCCACCCCTCGGCAATCGTGCATTTACACAGTCCAGGGTCACGTTCCTCTCTCGTTTATCCCACTCCGGCCACCGCCGCCGCCGCCGTGGCGTCATCGTGCATCCATCATTGTTATACAACCCCGGGCCGGACGACAGACACAACCCGAGCGTAACGCGTTTCGCGTGCAACACAACAATAATAATAATAATAATAATAATAATAAGAACAACATAACGAATAATATTATATCCCGGGTACATAATATATATATATATATATTATTATTATTATCGTTATAAATGATATAATATTATAACGTGTGCACGACACGGGACGGAAAAACGGTGACGGAGACAAACCCTCGCGCAATCGGCGGCCATCAGAGACGGTTTCAATCATTAACACATAATAATAATAATAATAATAATAATTACAATGACAATAATGATAATAATGTATCACACGTCTCGTCGCATACGGTTTGTTTTTCGCGCTGTTCGCGTGTTGTCTACACGTGAAAACGATTCGAAACACAATAAACGCAATTAGGACACACACACACACACACACACACGGAGCCCAAAGTGTATTATGCGAACACATACAGTGTGTTTCATTAAGCACGCTTACCCCCTTTTCTGGCCATGAAAATGGAAAAATTGGATTTGATTTTTGATTTTTCGGAACGTTCAACTTACTATAAAAACTATGTTTTCCATTATTATTTTTTTCCCATGTCACCTTAGGAATTTCTTGGTAATGACACAAATCTTTTTTCTTTTCCAAATAGCACCCACCCCCTTTATTTTATTCAGAAAAAACTTTCTGTTCTGGTGAATTTTTGGCGTGTACTGAAATCGAAATTCGAACGAGTAGCTTATATTCTACAATTTTGCGAATTAATGTGTCCAAAAGAGTGTATATCCACTTAGATTTGAATAGCTCAAAAACTATTCGTTCGAATTTTAATAAAATTGAAATACAACAGAAAATTAACTGGAATGAAATTCCGTAGTTAAAATAAGGATAGGGGAAGGAGTGGTATTTAAGTTTATACTGACACAGTACATCCTGGAAATGATATGAAAAAAATACATTTACGGAGAATGCGGATTTAATAGTAACTTTTGGACATTGCAGAAAGAAAAATCCATAATTTTTTTCATTTTTACAGCCCAAAAAAAAGGGTTTTGAGGCAGATTTTAGAAAGTCATATTTTAAAATGCCGAGATTTAGAATACCAAATTTTAGAAACATTGTGTTTTAGAAAATAAAACTTTTAGAATTTCAATTTTTAGAAATATTTTCGTTTTACTTTTTACTCGTACATAAATTAATGTTTTCTAATAACTTTTTTATAAGAAAAAGTAAATATAATAATAATTGTTGATACTTAAGATTTTTATCAATATCTCTCATAAATTCACCCAAATTACAATTATACAATCAACAAACAATTCGTTTACATATTTGCAATAAGTCATTATTCCGCGTTTCATTGTACTTTTAAACAATGTTCCGAACGAAAAAAAGAAGCTAGGATTTTCACAATAATTATGTGTTTATTTCTTATTTTTATTTTTGTTTCACTGTTAACACTTTTTCATATATAAAAATGCTCGTCCAAAAGTGTCGATCAGTAACTTTTTGAAACCAGATTTTCCGCTTGTTGGTACCAATTAACATATTTTATCTAAAAACACAGATTTTTCTAAATCTTGTCATTCTAAAATTCGGCATTGTAAAACTTGATTTTCGAAAATACGCACCTGAATCTAAAAAAAAAAAAAGGGGGGGGATGAATCACCCTGTATATACGGGGGGCGAGCAACGGGGTGCGAGGTCAGCGTGCGGTGTGCGTGTCGCGGGAACATTAACGCCGAAAAAACAACCGCGAACAGCGGCGTGCGCGGAGGAATTAATTATCGGCCCACGGTGGTGGCCAGATGTCGTCGCTCAATCAATATCGCATTGTTGTCGTGAAAATAATAATAATAATAATAATACTGTCGTGCGTTATTATTATTATTATTACGATTCTATCGGTTTTAATTCGATTGAATTACTTTCCCGTTTAGATACGAATGATATGTTACGTATTATTGTGTGTAATATTATTCGACGTTTTGTAAAACGAGATAAAATATCAAACGACACGCAAGCGTGTAAATAGCTGGTCGGAGAAACAGTTTTTCCAAATTTTTTCCTCCCTCTAATAATTGTGATTTTCTCAACACCATTTTTTTTCATTATTTTTCCCCGTCATTAATCGATCATTTTTTTTTTTCCTATTTCTTTTTAAATATGTACATCCTTTATTCAAAGATGAAAAAAATAAAAAAGTAAAAAAAAAAAATAATAGTGTACCAATTTTTTTTTTTTTGGAACACAATAAGTTTTGAAAATCGGCTACTCATGTACGTAACTCGGCAAAAACTACAGTAAACCACGTGTTGTTATTAAATGAAAAAAAGGTCACGTACAATGCGCGCTCACAGAGGCGTAGGCGGAAAAAAACCAACGTGGAAATGATTTTAAAAATCGAAATTCGAAAGTTACTTTATTTCCGAGTGAACTGCAGTAATAGGAAACGACATTTAAAGTAACGTGTTTCTGATATTGACTTTTGTTTTGTTGCAGGTACGTAACCAAATTTCAATTCAAGTTGTCTCATAAAACTTTTGGACAAGTTTTACTACACGAAAAATCGGTTACATTCGAGGAGAAACGAATACGTCATAGTTTCGTTCTGTGCTCTGATATTATAATATGTAAAAAGTGTTTAGACATGTGAGGTTATACTCAAAACGCACTAACCGAGTGAGTGTACGTGTCTGCGTGCTTCCAAAGGTATTCGACAGAAAAATGATTCGTATGTATTTTTTGCTAACCAGTATGTGTTTAAATACGAGGGGAGTTCACCCATATGCATTTTTTTCAAGGGGAAGCAGGGGAGGGGAGAAGTATCTTTTAAAATTTTACAATTTCAAGACAGAATAATCTAAGTCGGGTATAAACCAAATATTTTCAGGGGAGGCAGTGCCCCTTTTCGCCCTCTCCAAAGAGGCAAAATAGTTTCCACGTCCTCCCTCTCCAGTATTCGTATAAGCTGGCGAAAACCACTCGGCGGCGGTCACGACGGCCAAAAGAATGCGTAGGACGAACGTGCAGTCGGTTGGTTAGCGGTTGGTAGAGAAGGGATGAGTCGGTGTAATGTGAGAAGGATTACGTTGTTTATTAGAGACTATAACACGAATAGTGGTCGTTGTGGTGGTGGCGGATTTTATTTATTTTTTTTTCGCTCTCTCCTTATTACTTATTTCTTTCTCTCACTCCATTTTTAAGGAGCATAATATTATTATATAAACGCGCGTTATTTTATTTTGTTTTTATTTTCATTCTCATCTGCTGCGGTATTCTCTCTCTCTCTCTCTCTCTCTCTCTCTCTCTCTCTCTCTCTCTATCTGGAAGAGACCCGAGTGTCGTTTAAGTCGCAGTGACAAATTATACTGTGCGCGCGAGGGGACAGCAACAGCAGCAGCAGCATCAGCTCTCGCGAGTGCTTATTACAATTACATCCCCGGTCACCGCACTCTAAATCCCGGATAGTTCTCGGAGGGTTCGGGCGAAACGACCCTGGATCTTTCATTCGCTCTTCCCGCACGCACGTTGCACATAGGGTCACCCAAAATACGGACGGGGTTTCCCAAAATCGTTCCTTCGATTCAATTTTCCTTTTCTAATTTTTTTGCTGGCCGCCAAAAGTTGCCAAAAAACATATTTCCGAAAAACTACTCTGCCACACGTACTCTTTATGCGTGCAAACGGCCCGTTGTATATAATATTATGCACATAAATTTAAATATTTTATACCCCCCCCACCCTGCCGCTATGTAGGGTGGTTTTCGCCGACGGATTCCGCATACCTTGTTAACGTTTCCCGCGGTCAAAACAACTCCGAAAATATATTTCCAGTCAACAGAATACCCGACATATTAATATCTCGGATACAAAATATCTTTAACCAAAAAAATCTCCAAGTTTAATATTAATATTTTGTTTATGTATAAAAAATGTTTATATTGTTTGAAATTATTGAGTAGATTAATAAACTTAAAATATGAGTGTTATAATTTATAGGATTGTGGACAATCCTTATTGACTAATTCAAAACGGTGTGTTTTCGTCGTATTGACTGACAATTTTTAAACAGCCCTTCATCTGTAATATATATTTTAATTTTATTTAGATATTTGGTTCATCCGATAAAGTTTGTTCCGTTTTAACCTAAACACATTAGTAATTATCATATTAAATGTATTATTTAATGACTTTGGTATATATTTTGATTTATACCTTCATACTTAATTAATTTATTGTCATACAATTAAATATAATAATTAAAATACGACAGGTTTTCAGATATACATATATATATATATGTTTTTTTTTTTTTTTTTTTGGAGATATTGTTGGCAAGTAAAGGTATTTTTAGGAAATATTTTGAATCAGAGATATTATATCGAATGTAGAAAACTTCTTAGCGACAAATTAAATTAAATAATATTATTTTAGTGGCGAATAATAATATTCCACGCGACCCACCCCGCAGTGGTCGGTCAATAGATACTGAAATATAAAACACGTGTTGCGCTAGAAATTTTCCTTTGGTAAAAAATAATCGAAAATTTCGTTTTAATTATTTTTGTCATTTCATTCGGTCGTAAACAACTCACGGGAGCGCCCGTAAAAATTATTTCGGGTTTTGGTCGACGTGAATTTTAAAGTAATGTACGTATGTAAAAACGTTTCTCTACAAAAGGTCAGTTCTTAGGTCAGTTAGATTAACTTTTTTCTTTCGATTATTTATTCATTCGTTTATTTCCGAGTACAATCGAAATTACATTTACTTTAATCAATAAGGATAAATCTAATTAAAGATTATGGAATAATCGAAAATATCTATTGACAAATACAAATTTTATGAAAGTGAATAATCGACACCATACACATGAAGTCCACGTACAAAAAACGTTATTTTATAAAATCGGGGCTTCCTAAAGTCGGTTAGCCCCCAAGGCCATTAATTGCGTAAATTCGGTTCTGTAAGTTAATACGCTACGATTAAAACTTTGAGTTTTTACCAAATCGATAATTAATAGAAAGGGATTAAAACCGTATTGTTCGCGCATTAAAAGTAAAAAATAACAAAAATATTTTCCAAAAGGGATGTCGAGTGCGCATCCTTTTCCTATCCCCCGAGGGCGTTTAAATTAAAATAAAATGCTAATCGGTCAAACGTCATCCACATAAGCGATTCGATACGCGCGTTATGTTTTATAGTTTGTTTGAAAATAAAAGCATAAAAGCGGAAACGATGAGTGGACAATAATATTATTTATTTTCTAACCGTTAAATATTTACAATAACGTTTTGCCGCCCTTCCCGCGGTTTTTTTTTATAAATGTCGTTATAATATTATTATTATGCAAATGTTAATCGAAACTCACTGGAGATTAATAATATTCGACGGGATATTAGTACTACACAAACGACGCGCGCGGGTCATAATGAAATTTATTCTACGACGGGCGTAGAATTTCATTAAATGAATATTTATAATTACAACCCTTTACTATTTTACTTGTTGTCTACCTGGAGTAATGATGATAATAATAATAATAATAATACTATTAGGGGAGAAGTATATTGAAAAAAAAAAAAATTAAAATCTATAAAATCTTGCCGACCGCGTCGAAAACCGTCTACACAGTTTATTATTATTATTATTATTATTATTGTCATTAATCAAAAGGAGCAAAAAAAAAAAAACAGGAACTCGTCTGAACGCTTTCCGTCTCGAATCTCGACCCGTGTTCACGCTGCATAACTTTTGTGACCGACTCGGTAGTGGGCGGCGGCGGCGGCGGAATATCCGTGCGATTTAATTGCCCGTGAAAACACGCACAGGTACAACACACACACACACACGCGATTTGTAACGATTATTATTATTATTTACGAGTTACGTAACCGATACGCGATAATATTGATTTTTAAGACTTCCCCACAGACGCGCGACGGCCTACTACTACTACTACTACTACTACTGAGAAAATATCCCCAGCTATACAGGGTGATTTTCTAAGCGTCCTCGCCCCCGTTTTTTGCATTTCTTTCGTGTCACCTTAAAAATGTCCTGTGGCGATAAAAAATTTTTTATTTTTTTTATCAAATGACAACCCACCCCCCCCCCATATTTTAACTGTGGAATTTTACTCGGGTTATTTTTCTGCGAATTTTGATGTATTGAGCTCAAAATTCAAACTATGAGTTTGTTTTGTTATTCTTTATTAAAGTATTAAAGATAATGTGTCTTCTTAGGTACCCAAATGTATACCCTATAGGCTATATTTATTCTTTATTCATTTATTAATTTAATACGCCTAAACAGGCAATTTTTACAAATTAACTAATTATAAGAACATAAATTACAAAACAATTAATATCTAGAAAATAAATATCTAGTATGTATATATGTAAACTGTATGTATATATATATATATATATGTATATAAAAACAGTGATAAGTGCAGAAAAAAAATAACTATAATTTATACAATGAAATAATCAAAAAAAAAAAAAAAAACAAGAAATAAATACAAATATGTTAAAACTATGAATTATTCAAAATCAAAAACAAGAAGGTTAGCACAGCGGTGTACAGCAATATACATAATAATATGTATTATATACATTGTAATTGTCATCGTAGTTATGGACTTTTAATAATCCCGAAGCTACACAATTAAACTTGTCAATCAAGAACACTTTCCAAAACGTTCATACACTATGTTTTTCTACAAACACCAATATCTCGCTTTTAATAATATTTTTTCGACGGCTAAAATGCAATTAGTAAACTTTTCGTTTATGATCTATAATAAGTAATCACTATTTATCTACTTTTCTTACCTCGTAATATTTCATAATGTACATAAATTGTCTATAAAATATGTATTAATAGCATTTTGTTTTTGAACGAGTATGACGTTATCTTTATCGTGTGCCTGAGAAACTAAAATTTTCCTTAGAACACTGAAATTTGAATAATTCAAAAACTACTCGTCGTTCAAATTTCGAATTCGACACAACAGAATTCACAGCGAAATAATCCGAATACAATTTCGCAGTCGAAACAGAGAGTGGCTATTTGAAAAAAAAAAAATGTGTTCACAAAGCATTCACAGTGTTGTAAACATTCCGAAAAAATATTCGAATTTTCACCCTGTACAGTCTTGAGGTCGGGGGCTGGAATTCGTGTGTGTGAGAGGGGGAGGGGGAGGTTTGAATTTATCGGCGACGGTGAATATAACAATTAATAATTTGATCGAAATAAAATGCACATTTACACACCCGTTGGTGTGACTGTATATAATATTAGTTATTACTCGTTCGTGACAAGCGCGCGAACAGTTAAGTCTGCACAAATTATACAGGGTAACAACGAACTACTATACCGGTGTAGTCGTTAAGATGATTTGCGAAGTGACAAGTAGACCGGCATGGAAGAGAAGAAACAAATTGTCTGTGAATTGACCACCGTGAACATGGTTTTTTGGCGACATCCGTAATTGTAAGTATTCGTGGGACATCGAGCGTCGCTTTACTTACTTACCCTAGCGGGGAAAAATTACCCTCGGTTGCTTTGCGAACTCGTGTCGCACGACCCCTCGCATTTCGCGCTCGGCGTTCAAATCGATACAGCGTATGCTTTAGAGGTTAACCAACGTGAATTTCAATTTTTTTGCAAATAAAAATTTTTGAATTTTTAAATTTTCTTTCAATTCGAGGAAAAGTGTATCATTCCCCCATTTTTAAGTAGCCACTACCAATAGTAAGTTCTAAATGAATAATATTATATCAAAATACCAAAATTTATTTTCATGTACAAAAATGTGAATTATTTATTTATTACAAATCTCCGTTCGGATATGCGATCAAAATCTTCCGCCAAAATCTTTTTCATATTATTTTCTATCTATGTTTAAATTTTCTTATAGTTCGGATCAAAAAATGATGGTTTCCGAGTCGTTTTTGTCAAACTTTGGGTAGTTTTTTACAAAAACAAAAAAAAAAAATAAAGAATTCAGAAATTCAAAAAATGACCTTTCTAAAGTACAATTTAGAGGCGAATCCGGTTTCAAAAAGTTACTGATCGAAATTTTTGGACAAGTATTTCCATAC
>JAIPRM010013695.1:0-11243 GCA_025469315.1 Stegophylla sp. TES_Ste_2020
TAATGTTTATTATGTGTTGGTTGAAGTTTAGAGTTCGTCCTAAGGTGATACCAAGGTATTTGACGCTCTTGGACCATGTAATTGTTTGGTTGTCAATACGTAGTGGAGGTAGGTTTGTAGTTCGTTGACGACCAAAGAGGACACCTACGGTTTTAGTCACGTTTATTTTGATCGGCCAGCGGTGAAACCATCTGGTGGCCAAGTCGAGTTGGTGTTGTAGTTGTATTGCCGCGAGTTTTTTGTTTTTGTCAGTACAGTAGAACATTGTGTCGTCCGCGAATAGTGAGAGTTGAGCTTTGTCAGTTGTCGGAGTGTCGTTTATGTATGTGAGGTAGAGAGTAGGGGAAAAACAGGAACCTTGTGGGACTCCTGCTAGGACCTTTCTGGTGGAGGAGTAGGAGTTTTCGATTTTTGTTTTGAAAGTGCGATCTGTGAGAAAGGATTGGATGATTTTAACGATTTCAGTCGGAATGTCGAGTTGGATGAGTTTGTAGAGTAGACCGTCGTGCCATACGCGGTCGAAGGCTTTCTCCACATCGAGGAATATGGAAGCAGTTTGGAGGTCGTCGTTTAGGTTTTGGCTAAGTTGGTGAGTAAGTTTTGTCATTAGTAAGGTAGTCGAGTGTTCTGGTCCTAAAGTGTATTGAATTTTAAAGAAACGATAAATCATATCTTCAATAAAACAATTCTGAGCAGAGCTTCAGTTATTGTAAATAACAACATAATTTTACAATAATTTCTATGTTATTATGATAACCATGGCCTTAATGGGCCCAACAATCCCAAGTGACAAATGCCAATCCTTTGAAATAATGTGAATTTCGAAAAATTGCCAAAAATAATGGCTATAATACTTTCTTGATTTATTTAAAAAAAAAAAAATCACAAGGAATTTTTCTACAGGAAGGTGTGTGCTGTATTATTTTCGGTTGTAATATCGTGATGCGCGACCTTTGGGCAGAATCGAGCGTCACGTGTATTGTGTAGACCACGCCAGCAGATGGCGGTAGTTTGATGCGTGACTGCTTATTATTAGGGATACAACAATTTTGCATCCCCATTTTACCTCCTATAATTATAGGAGGTAAAATGGGTTAAATATGCTCAAAAAAAAAAAAAAAAAAGAGAAAAAGAACATATGTACAAAAATAATCAGAATTCATTAAATATGCATAAAAATCACTAATTATGAAAAAAATATTGAATTTTGCTTTTTAATGAATGTTTTTAAAAATATATTTTTTATAAAATCTTATATTCTGTCACTTAATGACAAAAACATGAATAAATATATTTTACTCGTAAATAATGTAAATTTGTTGCATTAAGCATCTCAATATATTTTATTTTCAAAATCTAAACTACGGCTTTTATGGCTTTATCGTCTAAAATCCGAACAAATATTTTTTTATCAGGAAAACTTCTATAAATCTAAAATTTTATAAATATTGTAAATATGGTTTTATTTTTAGTTTTCCAAACCTGTAAATTTGTGTTTGACTTTTGCTTATATAATATATACATAATACATACATATTATGTTTATATTTTACAAAACTTTATATTAACAGAAAATCATTAATGTGCAATACCACAACCAGGGTCGGTTTTAGGTTTGTTATCACCCTAATTAAGTAAAATTCATGCCACCTTTATTCAATAGTTAATTTGTTTCGGGTATGGGGTACTAGCTAGATATAATAGCTACGTCACAGTATGTCCCTTAATCGGTGTTTAGGGTGAAAGTCAGGTTTTTATTTAATCACAAAACAAGGGTAGGACATCTAGATTAATCTCCTCGTAGGAACAAGTTAGAAGGTACATTGGCTAGGAGGTTCGTGCCTATGGCACCGATTTAAATATTGTATTGACGTGAGACATTTAATTTGATTAGTATTGTATTTTATTTAAGATCAATCGTTTACATTGAACTTAGTCATTATACATTTTCACATCTTTATATATACATACACTATCTAAACTTTTGTCTGGCTCATTCGTAAAGTAAGTGCACTATATAAGTTTACAATGTGACAGCACACACATAATATAAATAGAAGTAATAACAATTTTTGGACGATTGCAGAGAACATATTAATATTATATTATTAGCCATTCATTAGTGTGTAGCTGGTATAAGCGCTTAACATATATTATTTTTATAATATCGATCGGGTTTCTGTACAACTGTACAATACAAAGGATTATTATAATGATAATATAGCGACTACGTTTCAAATTAACAAAATAAATAATAATAAAATTCGATCAATTACAACAAACAGTGATATATATAAATGAGTATGTCATATTATTATAATATATTTTTAAAATATAAACTTTGGGTACAACACTAATAAAATAAAAAAAAAAAAAAACATCTTAAGCAAAATGACTCGTTTCTGGGGTACAATAAAGTTATGGGCGGTGAGGGATGTCACGCCGATGTGTATCTTTTAGCACGATATGTACATCAGGGATCTAGGGATCTAGAAACCCCAAAGTGGTGGTGAGGAGGGGGGAGAAGGGTGGATATTTGAAGACTGAAAATCTGATGACTTTTTTTTTTTTTAATCTCCAATTATTTTGTTTTGTCGATTAATCTAGAAAGTGCAGGGTAAGTGCAGAATTATATCCCTTCTCCTCCTAGTATCATCCCTGATGACTGATGTACATATATATATATATATATATTATTATTTATATACAAAATATTATAATATACAAATCACACATTTGTAATAATAAATAAATACTGATAAAGGTACATAATAATATGTACCCTATTAGGTAACTAGAAAAAGTAAGGACGACGAAGAGGTCTCATAATAATAATAGGGGTGCGGCAGGACGCGTGAAATCCTCGTCTCAGTGGTCGCTGCTGCTGAAGTACGAGTTTTGCATCAGGTACAACTTGTCGATCGGATTGATCTGTTGGCCGGGCACCGCGACCGAAGCGGCGCCGCCTACGTGATGGTGATGATGGTGGTGGTGCTGGTGGTTGTTGTGGTGCGCGTTCGGGTGATGATGGGCGGTACCGTGGTGCACGGACAGGTCCAGCGACATGGTGTCCGAGCCGATCTCGTCCGCGGGCGTGGTGCTGCCGTCCAGCGAGACGTCCGAACTGCAGAAGCTGTCCACCGAATGGTCGCCCGTGTACGTACCTGGCAACACGGCAACGAAACGAAATTTTAAGTCTGCTATTTTTGCAATTTGTACAAAAATATTTTTATCAAATCTTTTCACTGGTTTTTGTGTTAATAAAAATAAATATTTGATATATATATATATTGGTACCCATAGTAATATTAAAAGCCTTAAGTCGGACAAAATAGGAAGGAAAATAATAGTTGTAATTATATTTTGTCGGACGAAATCGCCATTTATATTCGAAATAAATACCTACTCGGGACGAAATTTTAACATGTAGACATATTATGCGTGAGAACGAGGTGTAGTCAGAATAATAGGCAGCTGTGAGTCACGACTACCCTTGTATGAGTTTGAGTGATGTGAAAGTTATAAAAGTACTCGGTTATTTTTGAGTTATCAATTAATGGATTATCAACAATGATATAAATATGTAACATAATAATTAATTACTACTTATGTGACTCAGGTTTTCGATTAGGAAAAGTGGCTCAAAAGTTTCGTGTAACTCCTCGATAGGTTCGACTACCCGGTATTATATTAAAATTAAAAGAGGTTTTTCGAGAAAAATCAAAAAATAACGTTAGAAACTTTTATTCTAGATATTGAACTCTGTAAATATTGGAAATTAATTTTTTTTCAAAAAAAAAAACCGATTTTCATTTGTACATTACTATCTGTTCCTTTCATAGTAATCTCATAACGATGTTCATTTTAATTTTTAAGTTTTGTAAGTTTTTATATTACGTCTACATATTATGTAAGTTGTAAGTATAGGTGTATTCAAACACTATGCGTCATGCTAACCTAACTTGTATAGGTACACAGACGTCGTAGAGTCTCTCTCTCTCTCTCTCTCTCATCACTAATTCTTTCTATACCGGGGAGAGCAGGCGCAGGACGCGACCATCATTGTGTAAACAATAACACTTAAATAGGTAATACAATAATATGTTATTTACCTTCGGGCGAGTACGGTATGTTAGGGTTCAGCGGTTGACTGTTCTGGTAGTTCGAATCACTGCTGTCGTGCATACTCAACGTGCTCAAGCTCAAATAATGATCTGCAACGAGAAAAAGGACATATTTTGTTAACAAGACGTACTCGTCGTTTCGGAAATCGCTGTACGACACAGTGATGGGGGGGGGAGGGTTTGAACTTAATGCGCTGTCCATTGGCTAAATTCAAATATATAATATGGCTAATCGGTATTGGTATAATAAAGTAAGTATATTCCAATTTATATGGGCACATTTCGGTAATTACAAGCGTGTTTTCGAATTGGAAACCAATTTTTTTTTTCGAGACAGATTTCGCGTTACGGCTAGTGACGTCATTTCCGGAAGTGACATCGTTCGCATCCGGTCTCTGACGTTACCACGGGAACCGTGGCAAATGAGTAAGTGACGTCATCGGAGGAATTACCTTGAAAACCACATAGTCGAATACGAAACAATCCTTCGTTACCTCGGCAACGAGTAAATACGTACATCAACAACGCGACCATAGCAACGAAATATCAATTATATTCGACGTAATCCGCGATATACAATCGAATTGAAATTTTCTAACATTGTATTGTATTTTGTCTGCTGAAAAATAGTTTGTGTTTCTCCAATAAGACGATTCGGAACGAAGGAAGTTAATAATATAAATTAAAGAACAATAATAATCGTAATTTTCAACACACCCATGTGAATTATCTGACCCGAAGAGCGAAGAATACCCGTGGTGCGAAGTATGTCCGGCGCTCTTGTCTTGAAAGGGGAAAAAAAATTAACGAGAATAAAGTGTTAGAAAAAAACTTCCCTCAGTCATATATAGTAAAGACAATAAAATTATAATACTGACCTCCCGAACACACGCTGGACGTGGTGTTGGTCGCGTGCTCCGTTTCGTTTTTGTCCGCGTTGTTGCCGTTGTTGTTGTTCGCGTTCTTGTCGTCCTGTTTGCTCTTCCGTTGGATTTTCTTCATCTTGGCCCTCTGGTTCTGAAACCACACTTGCACCACCCGCACGCTGAGGCCCGTGTCTTTGGCGAGCGCTTCTCGCACCTGCGCGCAAAGCGAACGAAAAATTACAAACGGCTTTGGAGGGGGGGATCGTTAACTATATACTAATATAGGTCGAGACCAAACGTGGCGTAGAGCGAAGCAGGTAAGTACATCCAAAAAAAATAAATCCGTCTTCCGTTATAAAACCCCATTCGTAGAGAATTTTTTGAATTTTTCTATTCTAAATCGATCGATTTTAGTGCTTAAAGCATGTTTAAAGTTTGTAAAAAATTGTTAAATAAAAATGCAAAAAAGTACCTACAAGTCCCAATTATTGAGCACATATTTTTACTATGAGTTTTATCTTATCTTTTTCTCGGATGTTCTGATAGGTGAAAGTATAATAATACTAAACACCTAGCTATACCAAGCTAAGAGATTTTTATCTGTTCAAATTTGCATTATTCACCAAAAGTCATATACTGCATCGACGATTGTAAAAACAAGTAAGGACAATATTATTATTTTTAGTGTTGCAACTTATTAACATCTAGCATAATTTACGCGTAATGAACTTGCAGTAGACATTACTCAAATAAATTTGCAATGCAATTACTTTAATATAATTTTTATTAAATATCTACCAAACACTGATATTGGCACGAATTAAATATTTATTTATACACTATATTATACAAACAGGATTTGTGAGTTCATGTATCAATGGATATTTTATATTACGTTGTATTAATAAACAAATTTATATGTACTTTAAAAATGTACAAATATGCAGTCAAAAACATTAAGATAATATTATGCTATTCAAACTTCTAATTTTTAAATTTTTAAAAAATTCAAATGCATACGATTTCATTTTATTTTTCCGTAAAGCGTTACCAAAATTGTGTTCCCAACGTTTTAAGTATACATTATGTGTCTACGTATATACGACGTGAGTTGTAATTTAGTTTTTATTTAAAATTGCTTATGTATATAGGAAAACATTTAAAGAAAAGTGTTTTGAAAAATTTTGTCTTCCAACAAGTTTTCATTAAAAAATTCATATAAAAATTATACAATTATACCCATAGTAAAAAAAAAAAAAATGCTAACCAAAAAATTCATTTTAGATTAGGTTATGTAGATGGTTGTGATGCGCTTACCTTTCTACAAGGTTTGGGGCTGACTTCGAACGAAGCTTTGAACTGTCGTCGTTGCACCGAAGTAAGAATTGTTCGAGGTCTTTTTGGTCCTCGGCGGCCGTCTCTGGGCCTGCAGTTCTCGTCCAATGCTAGACCATCGTCTGAAGAGACAAAGAGAAAAACGATTATTTTCAATGACACCTGTATTTGTTTGATTTTATAAATCAAAACGATTGTACAAAGTCCACTAGTCATCTTTAAAATTTTTAAGAAAATTACAGTTTGATATACGTGAGGAATCTTTTGGTAAAAAAAGTTCTTACTCGAATTCGAAGTAGTTTTTCTTACGAAAAATTTTTGAGAATTTTGAAAAATTACCTCTCTACAGTACCACGGCAATAAAATTATCTACCGGAAATGTGTGTGCATTAAATAATAACGCGTTTTAAACACGTTTTGTAATGATGAAAACAAATAAAAATAAAAATATATATACTTTTTTTTTTACAACCCTATAATATTGCAGAGGTCGTGCGCTTACCGGGTTGCGGGCTTCCGACGGTCTGTTGCATGAGGAATATTTCTTTTTCGAAATCGGTGCGGCAGAACAGTTGTCCGCCGCCGGCCTTGACCACGTACTGTTGGCCCTTCTGCAGCGGTTGCATGCAAGCCACACAGGCGAAACATCCCACGTGATACACGTGGCTGGGTCCGGCGCGCATCACCAGCTCTCTGGCGCCCAGCGGCTCGCCACACCGACCGCATTTGACGCCGAAAAGTCTGCGCAAAACGGAAGCACAAAGGTTTGTTTTTCAATGAATTTGTTCATTAGTAGCAGTTTTTTTTTTTTGTTGTTTGAGACTCACGTCTACCAAAACAAGGAAACATCCTTAGTGGTAGACGTTTCAGTGTATTTTAAAATATTCATGTTATGTAAATAATTTCAAAACTGCTAAATAAATATTCATATAATATTATATTATATAGTTTTCTTAAAAAGCGATCACTATACACTATCTGACGATTTTAATATTATTCGGAAATCATAAAGGAAACGCGTGTTTTTTGTTAAATTTTGATAGTTTTTTAATTTTTCATTTTCGAGCAATATTTTTCAAGTCGTTTATGGAGATTTTATCCGACAACACACGCGTACTATAGCGATAAAGTCTCATTTTTCACCAAACCTAACCTAATCTAACGAGAAGTGATCCAAAAGCAGATTTGAATTTGCCATGAAGTTTACTTTTGAATCGACATTTGAAATTTTTTACTATTTTTTTTTTTTTTTTGAAAAAAATATAATGAAATAAAAATTGAAACGTTATAAATTTGCATGATTTATAATTCAATTAAACGCTTAAGATTTTCAGGACGATTTCGAATAAAGTGGTTATTTTAAAATAGACTTTATGACAAATTCAAATCTGTTTTAAGATTTCTCATCGAATTACCACATCAATCGATACGTCTGACGAAAATTGACTTCATTGATATACGGAGACAGTATTGTTATTGGATGACGACGTCAACGTTTAAAACGCAGTGAATTACAGCGAAGAAGTTCCGGGGGTATTGCGCGACTGTGTTGCCACTACTATTCCACAACTGTTCTAAAACTGTAAAACTTTAAACGCTAATATCTAGGCTATTGGTCAAATAATATACATTCGAGTATTCGAAATTCATAAAACTATTCTCTCCCGGAATTGAAAAACGCCACCGGTGAGAACGAAATACTTTTGAAAAAGCACACTGATAAAAAAATAGTAAAAATGTATTTTGTTCATTAACGTGTCGACGCAGTCGACTGTTATTGTAAATAATTGCGCGTAGAAAAAGTTATATTAAAATCGATGCGGTATAAAGTGCTGAAAATAGGACGTAAAAGTATACGCTTGCTCTGAAACTTTATGTTTAAATTATGTGTTTTACTTAATAACTGTACTAAACAAAGTAAGTACAGCTATGATTTTTTTTTTTTTTTATTACTAATGCGTTTCATATCGAAGCGATAGCGATCAATTCGGTATGTTAATTAAAATAGATTAAATATTACAATATAAGTAAAAATTCTGAAAAATACAATGGGTTTTATAGTCATCAATGTTATCATATTATAATCTGTGGCGGTATAGACATATATACGTCATATTTTTTCCTAAAAAATATATTTCAAATAATTTCTCGGGAACCTTAAATTATTCAAGTTCTAGACATTCCAGTCGGGACATCTCAGCATTGACCATGTGAAGCCGTTATAGTTAACAATATGAGGCGATATTCTAATACAATGCGTACACAAATTATTGTAATATGTATAAATCGAATGTTTATTTATATGTATTAACTCGCTGACGTTATACATGCACATTGTGAGGTACACGTGTAATTTGTACGTTTTAAATGTGGATCAATCCTTCACGTTTTTTCACTCTGTTCGACGTACAATCTATAAATGCATATTGTAATATTTCGTTGTACATATTATTTTTGATTTTGAACGAAGTGAAGAAGCTAGTGTTTTTACAATGATGTTTATTTTATTTATTTCTTTTTTTTTTCTGTGTACAACTTTTCGTATAGAAATATTTGTCCAAAAGTTTCGATCAGTAACTTTTTGAAACCGGATTTGCCTCTAGAAGGTACTTTAAAGAGGTCATTTTTTGAATTTCTCAATTCTTCATTTTTTTTTTTTTTTTGGAAAAAACTACACAAAATTTGACAAAAACGACTAGGAAACCATAATTTTATTGATCCGAACTATATGAAAATTTAAACATAGATAGAAAATAATATAAAAAAGATTTTGGCGCAAGAAAATTTTGAAAATTTTTTTTCTCATTTATTTTTTATATTATTATCTTCCTTCGTTCAGAATCGTTTTATTGGAGAAATGATTTATCGTTTCTTTAAAATTCAATACACCCGTCAAGAGAATCCCACCCGTCATGAGAAGAACACCTATCGTGCTAAGTATGTTCGGCTTTTTTTATTATATATTATTATTATTATAATACATGTAGTACAGGGGTGCGTGTGGCTAAATCGTCGGCGACTTATTATTGGCGACATGTTGTGTGCATTATTGTTTCTCTCAAAACCGTGCGCATTATTAGAATATCCTTATGACAAAATACGAACATAATATTGCAAGTACACACAAAGGCTAAAGCGTATCACGGAGATCACACGGCAATGTCGATGTAAAATAATAATTATTATTGTAATAATATGTATTAATATGATCTTTTAGTGGTATACGCGTATTAGGTACAACGTTTATATTAATAACAATAATAATAATAATAATATTATATCTGTGTTGTAGACGTATTATATTATAATAATATTATACGTGCGAGTAAATCGTTTGAGTTTCGATCGTGTCGCACTTCAAGAGGCAGTGCAGGTGTATACATAATAATATTACATAAATTGATACATAATATTATATTATACACAATATAATAAAATTATAATAATAATAATATGTATTATTCAATACAACTCCCGAATTCGGTGTAATATAGATACGTGTACTACAGACTCGGTTTATATAGTATATTAGTTAAGTATAAATAATATTATAAGTTATAACTTATAATAAAATAAAAAATCGAAGAATTGAGAAATGACCTCTCTAAAGTACCAGCTAGAGGCAAATCCGGTTTCAAAAAGTTGCTGATCGAGAATTTCGGACTAGTAGATCCAGACGAAAAAGTGTTCATAGAAAAAAAAAAAATTAAACATCATTATAAAAACAGTAGCTTCTTCACTTCGTTCAGAATCTAATAAATAAATGTACCTAAGAATACATTCGTACGACCATTTTTTTTTCTTAAGAAAATATTTAATTGAGTTGCACAAAAATGTTTGTGTTGTTGATGGAATCCAGTCCCTTCAACTAGAAGGATACCTCATATCTCATGACTAACTTCAAACGTGTTGAGAAGTCTAATAGGACTCAATTCAATGTTATCCTTCTAGATTCTGAGTGGAACGAAGTGTTTTTAATATGGTGTTCATTACTTTTTTTTTATACATGTACACGTTTTCGCTGTTCAAAAATTTGTTTAAATATTATTATATTTTGCCACATTAAATCTTACCTACGCCGTTCTTGCTTACGAACTAAGTGTCAATAACTTATATTTTTACTAAGAAACGACTTAAAAAGTAAAATATTTAATTAGAATATTTGTTTATTCTAATTTATTTTTATTGCATCGCATTTATCTTGTAAATTTACATAGGAAAACACATATCACATCTTTAAAATTATAATATACGAATATTGTTATGATTTTAAGAAGAAAATGCAAAGTATAAAAACTCGTTTTTATTCAAAACGATTAAAAGTCATTTAAGGCATTTTACTTTAGGAGGGCAGTATATCTATCTCATAATATATACCGATTAAAATTCATAACATCAGATATTAGCGTTTCATTTTAGCAACTATGGTCAGTAATTTATTTCACTATAAAAATAAATTTTATATATGTTATTTTTTTTTTTCTTTTAAATCAATGTCATTAATTATTATTAGGGAATGTCATATTTAAGGAAATGTCAATAACGTAGCATAATGTACAAACCAGTAATTGGGCACAAGCCCGAATTGTATTAATGTAAATATAATAATTATAAAATTATTATTTGTATAATTATTGTTATTTATTTGTTTACACGATGAAGCCGATCTGTACATATTATAATACATTGTTTATAAATGAAAGATGTGTAATGTCGGTCGAATGCCATCGCGGTCAGATATTGTTTTAGATTCTGAACGTTAGTGAAGAAGCTTATGTTTTTACAATGATGTTTATTATTTTTTTTTTCCGCTCTGTAAACACTTTTTCGTATAGAAATACTGATCCAAAAGTTTCGATCAGTAACTTTATAGATCCCAAATCGGATCTAGTTGGTACTTTAGAGAGGTCATTTTTTA
>JAIPRM010013696.1:0-11243 GCA_025469315.1 Stegophylla sp. TES_Ste_2020
GCAGTACCGGGTTCGATTCCCGCCCGGCACTTCAGATTTTTGCATTTTTTTTTCGAACATTTTTTTTTTTCTTATATTATTAACTTCCTTCGTTCAGAATCGTTTTACTGAAGAAATGATTTATCGTCTCTTTAAAATATAATACGCCCGTCAAGAGAATACCACCTGTCGTGCGAAGTACACCCATCGTGCCAAGTATGTCCGCTTTTTTTTAATTTTTTCTTTGTACACTTTTTTTTATAGAAATTCTTGACCAAAAATTTTGATTAGCAAAATTTTTGTATCAGATTCTTGCTGTAAATAGTACTTAAAGTGGTTATTTTTCAGTAAAATCAACAGTTTATCTCAAATTTTTAAAAAAAATATTGAGAATTTCGAAAACTGACCACCTAAAAGTTCTATCTAGACTCTAAATGGTACTTTTAGGAGGTTAGAATTCTTAGCATCTAGATTCCAGAGAAAAATTTTGATGCAAATGATTGCGCGTCAAAACTTTTAAACAAATAATTCTATATGAAAATGTGTACATATAAAATAAAAATAATAATAAAATGAAAATAAATATCATTGTTAAAACACTAGCTTTTTCGCTCCACTTAGAATCTTAAGTTGCGCTAAAATATTTACAATATACCAAGAATTAATGCTACTGATTTTTCAAGGAAATAACATACTGTATATTAATACTTATTAATATATACTTCAAAATTGATAAGACTTATTTTTATAAAAATTAAGATATAGATTATAGTGTGATATATAATTTACAAATAGTGATAAATTGTATAAAGCAGTAACTATGTAGAGGTAAATACAAGTAATATATTACAATACAGCATACATCAATGGTAGGTCATAATTAGAGACCAAATTTTGCATATAATGCATGTCCATAGATTTATAACTAAGGAACAGAATAATATGCACTAAAAATCCTAAAAATATGCTTTTAAAAATGCTGTAATATGCCACAAAATATGTATTTATTTTTAACCCTTTGAGTGCCATTGACGTCTATATGCGTTTTTCACAGAGCAATCTTCCATTGACATTGACGCATATATGCGTTTGTCCTTTTAAAAATTTTAAAATGGCTCCAATCAAAGTGTATAGATAACAATAGATTATAAATTTAAATACGAATCCAAAGACGTTCTAAACAAATCAATCAGATAACTTAAAAAACAATTTCATTATTTAATCAGTGAAACAAACAAATATATTGAAAATTTTTTAAAAATGCAGTCTTGCAGGGGTCACTGAAAAAAATTAATGCGTCACTCAAAAGGTTAAATATGCACGCTTACATTTAAATACACAAGTTACGAATTAAAATAATACCAAATACAAATCTGATACAAATACTTGGAAACTGATCGTGTGTTTGTGCCTATTATTTTTACATGTATAAAATTGTGTCAGTATAATATATACCTATAATATGGGTATGCCATCTTATCTTTGATGATAGTGACCAGTCATCATTTTATCGAAATGTGGTTGTTAACATATATATATATATATATATATATATATATATATATATATGATATAAAAAAAATATAAAAAATAAGAAAAAAATTTTGAAATATGCATATGCAGTTAGTATTATTTTAATAAGAATGATCTATATCTGAGACAATTCTCATCAGACTTCAAAAAGCTTATTCCAATCATATATGCATTCGCATATAAATCCGTTCCCTATTTATAACCGATCACATGCAGTAATTGGTTTTTCATTAATCATACGAAAATAAAAATAATTTGAAATTTTTATTTTGTATATTTTAAGTGTTAGTGCATATTTTTCATGAAATCGCATGTTTTTGCACATTACATATACAAGGGGTGGCCAACAGGTCGATCGCAACATCATTTTAAGTTGATCGCGACGTTCTTAAGTCTTTCGTTGAGTTAAAAAAAAAATTTCCATTGTTTAACATATGATTTGAATAACAAATAATTACAATAATTTCATAATTTCATTTCAATAGCGTAAAGTGTTACTATGTTAGATTGTAAATAATAATCCACCTGCAATTAAGAATTAGGTATGTGATAAATACTGATAATTAATAATAGCTGTATCAATATATTATATACAAAAAATTCAATTACAAAATATTAAAAAAATTAGGTATTTTGCATATTTGTATAGTTGTGCTTTAAAAGTGTATATTTAAAACTTTTTAAGTGCATATATGCATGCATATTTTACAATTTAAAATGAATAAAAATCCGGTTTCTAGTCATAATAATTTAAAAAGAATTAAGAAAAACAAAAATTAACTTCACTTTATAAGGGGGTATTGTTTAATTTACCAAACACTTTATAACTTAGTTAACATATTATCATAATTACCACAATTTTGATGCATCGATAAGATTGAGAACCAAGTATGTTTCTTTCGATTGTGAATATCATTGTAGTATTCTGTTGACACTTTAATTTCTGTATCTAATCTATACTGCTGATATTTTTGAAATGGTATTAGTGACACATCAAGTATTTGTATACCTTCCTATTGAAAAAAAAATATATATACAGTTAATATTGATACACTAAATATATTTTCTAACTTGGAATCTAGAATACCAATTAAAAAATTAGTTAACATATTCATACTCACATGTTTTTGTAATATTATTGAACCTATTTTAACATCATTATCTTCGATAAGAGTGATATTAAGTAAAACCTCATATTGTGAATCAGGATTATGAATAAAAGTGAAAGTAAAAAACATATTGTCTTTATTGGGTATCCAATACAATCCAAAAAAATTGTGATACTCAGCTCTGAATTTCTTAAATTTGTAAGATTCCATTTGTAAATGTTGGTTATCGCCGTAGTAATTATGCGTTAAGAAATTTCTGCACTTATAACCTGAAAATAATTAATACAATTTTAATTTACAGTTATTCTATTTATTAAAATGTAACCTAATTTATTTTTTCTCTAAAATTACCTGATGATTGCCTAGTTATAACTTCATTGTTACATTTCTTTCCTACGGACAAAAGTTATTAAAAATATTCAACATTGGTGATAAAATTTTGGATCAGAAAAAATAAATGTGATATGTTTACACATATAAATATATTAATATTATATATATATCACATATAAATACGTATTATATATGTTTAATAAATTTTAATTTAATTTAATACTTTACCGTCTGGTCCAAAAGATTGTATATCCCAAAATTCCATCTCGACATAGAAATCGTTTGAAGAAAAAAAATCAGCGTTTATGGAGCCATTTTTAAAATAAGGCGCTTGGTTATTGATGTTAAATAATTCTTTTTTACCTATAAACATAATTTAGTTCATAAATTTAACCTTTAAATATACCATCATACTGTATATTTTATCGTAAAGGTTAACTTTATTTAATAATATATTATTTAATCATACTGTAGAACAAATTAATTATTTGCCTTATTTTTAGTACATAATGTGATTCATTAATAACAATTGATTTCTAAAAAAATCAAACTCAAACATTTACAATTTTTTTTTAATTGAACAATTAAATAAATGTGTGAACACCATTTCAGATTTTTTATGGTTGCCAAATTTAATTCAGGTCAATTTCTATCAGAAAAAGTGTTCGGATTAGTACACGTAGTAAAAATTTTCTGTAAATAAATTTGTGTGCAAGGTGTCTTTTTCAGAGATGTAATTTTTCTAAATGCTCAATAGTAAAAAAAAAAA
This sequence comes from Stegophylla sp. TES_Ste_2020, assembly GCA_025469315.1. Classification (NCBI taxonomy): domain Eukaryota; kingdom Metazoa; phylum Arthropoda; class Insecta; order Hemiptera; family Aphididae; genus Stegophylla; species Stegophylla sp. TES_Ste_2020. The sequence continues at coordinate 3,724 of JAIPRM010013696.1, forward strand.
AAAAAAAATCAAGGAAAAACAACCTTAAATTGAGTAAAACTATAAAATATGCTGTAAACAATTTTTCATGTGATATCTACTTTAGTAATCTAGAGTATTTTTCCAATATTATCATAATCCAGCAGCAAGTGTGGGCCAGTAAATACCTATTCAATTGTAGTACTTAGCAGGCTTTTTATTTATTACCTATCTGAGGTAGTTTTGCACCACAAATCGAGATATTTTAGATTTACGTAGCGAAGCGAGCTTACCAAACCTCATCTACGTGAAATACATTATTAATTTACTTGTATTACATTTATTATTTTACCTATCGTAGATGGTAAATAAAGATCAATTTTATTAAAATTTGGTTATAATATTATTTAAAAACAATCCGCAGGGTTTGATAACGTAAAATAAAAATTTATTTCGCATAGGTGACATCACCAGGTGTTTGTATTATTTTGATATATTATTTGAAAACAGTCCAGAGTACAATAATGGCAATGATTCTTAACTAGTGTTCTGTCAAGAGTGAACGAAATTTTTCGTTACTTCGACTTACCATTTTATTAATCATTGATTTTTAAATCAAAACAATATAAAGCTGGTTTGCATAAATATTTTATACTGACTCACAGAGTCGTTATTGCATTAATGGCTCTGTAAATAAAACTGGGTGTTGCTTGAACGCTCAATTATCTTTTTGGCTCTGTAAATTATCGGCTATTGGGCCTGTAAATTACAGATCAGATTTTGGATCTGTAACTTTTACAGATCGATAAACAAGGTGATAAGGGATTTTATCAATGTTAAAGACACTGTAACTTAATCATTCTGTAAAGTTTTGTTGGTTTTTTAATTCAATAGAAGTGTTGTTTAAATAATTGTAATCTAAATGTAACCGAGGTCCAAGATTACCAAACAAATTAAATCACTTTTATCGATTATAATCATTCTCCTTATCACCTTGTTTAATGATCAGTAAAAGTTAAAGATTCAAAATCTGATCTATTGTATACAGGCCCAATAGTCGATAATTTACAAAGCCAATAAGATAATTGAGCGTTCAAGCAACACCCAGTTTAATTTACAGAGCCATTAACGTATTAACGGCTTTGTAAGTCAGTACAGGACGTATAATATACAACCCAGCCTAATAGAAGAGATTTTATGCAACCCGGCCCAAGAACAACTTAGGATGATCATGTTCCGCAAAAATCTTATAAAATATTAAGCATTCCGTCATTCGATAATAGTTAAGAAAGGTACAAAAGTTTGAAAAATGATGATATTTTAATCAGTTTCATTGTAGATATTCTCTTTAGTTCATTACGCAGAATGACGAAAAATGATGATAAAAGTTATTACCGTAGCTAACTATTAAATAACATACCATTAGATGATTTTTTTTTTTAAATGTTAGCACTCACGGATAATTAGACATCTAGTTTATTAGCGTTGGGATAATCGACATTCTACTGTACCTAACCTAATTTATGCGTATTAATAGTTTCTTTAAAATTGTAGATTTTTGACGGAACTTATTAATTTCACGTAATATTACGATTGCGTGAGCCTGCTAAAATTTAAGTCAATTCATAGGTATCTAATATACTTACACTTGGCTTTCTTTGATGTAGAAACATGTAAGATGCTTGTGAAAAACAGGATATATAGTAGTATTGATAATGGTAGACGGCGAGACATGGTGCTAAACGTGTGGACGATTGTAGAATTTACAGAATTCTGTCGATTCACAGAAGGGTCTCGCCAAGAACAATGAACGCTAGCGCAGGTGTACATTTTTGGTGCTGGAGGTACTGTACCTGTTGCATAGAAACATCAGGGATGCCAACCTAAAACTGAAACACAAGTGCAATCTCACTGAGCGTCATACTCCAATAATAAGAGGTAAAATTAAGGCACTGTGAACTCAAGATGATAAAGAAGAGGTCTGCCTGTTTCTGATGTGGAAGTGATGACAACGGTGCGAGATGGACGAAACTCTTACTAGTGGCGCACAAAAAAATTTGAACTGAGATAGCATGTTAAATGTGGTTCTAGTATGTACCACCAAGTCAATGTCAGATGCAGTGTAGAGTGAAAAAGCTAGTGTTTTTATAATGATGTTTTTCTTTTTTTATTTGTACACATTTTATATAAAAATAAATATCCAAAAGTTTCAACCAGCTTCTTTTTGAATCAGAATTTTACTGAAGAGCGTTCTTTTGAGAGGTCATTTTTCGAAATTCTCAGTAGTTTTTTTTGAAAATTTGGCAAAACTATCCACAAATTGACAAGAAAGCCTTATTCTCATAAATTATTTTTCTGACTTTAAGTTAAAATTGAGTAATAAAACTGGATGAGTATAGAATAGTTTTTTTGTAAATATTAATGAACTTTATAACTTTTAAGTAAAATGTTCTTATTTAAACTGAAGTTTCATTCGGAATCGTTTTATTGAAGAATGGATTAACCTATTATTTCTATAAAATTTAATACAGTCGCCCAAAGAGAAAAGAATACCAATGGTGCAAAGTATGTTCGGAATTTAATTTTAGAATCTGAGCAAGCGAAGAAGCTTATAATTTTACAATGATGTTTATTTTATTTTTTACATCCTGTAAACTATTTTGAGTACCTATAGAAAAAATAATCCAAAAGTTACGATCAGCTATATTTGAATCAAAATTCGGCTTTAGATGGTAATTTATACTTAGCATCTTTTTGAAATTCGCATTATTTCAAAGGATTGATACTTGTCGCTTTGATTTTTGGCTCTTTGAAGCCAGAGTAACACAGCAACTATATTAAAAAAGTAATTATTGTTACTTGGTTATTGTATAATAATTGAACCTCTGCTTAGAATTATTTTACTGAAGAAATGATTTATCGTTTCTTTAAAATTTAATACACTCACCAAGAATATCCCATCTGGAAAATGAAGTATATCCATGGTGCGAAATATGTAAGGCCTTTTTAGTTTTGAAGTTTGATGGGTAAAAAGTACCTATTAATTAAAATAAAACTTTTTTAATAATTTAAAGAGTGAATATCTTAATTATTAATTACCTAGATGAATAAAAATCACATAATCTTATTCTAATAGATATTTAGATTCTGAGCGAAGCAAAGATTCTAGTGTTTTTACAATGGTGTTAATAGTTTTTTTCTGTAAACATTTTTTTTGTGTAGAAATACATGTCCAAAAGTTTTGATCAGTAACTATAGGTATGAAACTGGACATGCCACTAAATGGTACTTCAAAGAGACTATTTTTTGAAATTCTCAATTGTTTTCTCAAAAATTCGGGGAAAACTATCCGAACATTAACAGAAAGAACTCGCAAACTATATTTTTTTCACCCAAACTTAATGAAAATTTAAATATAAATAGATAATAAATTAAGAGATATTTTAACGTGAAAGAATATTGAAAATGTGTAAAAAATTTCCAAATATTTCTTTTCTTCAACTTCTAAAACTGATTTAAAAATGTTTACTGAAAGATGTTATAAGACCCTTGAGAGTGGTTTCAATAGATATGCCAAAAATATATATTTACTCTATGTGTATTTCAATTTGATGAAGTAAAAATTGCTTCTATCTATGAGTATGACTAAAATGTGATTAAGTTATTAGATCATATAGTTTATTATAAGTGGTTATGGCATATGGTTTGCTAAATAGAAACAACTAATTTATGTTGATTTTGATCAAAAAATAACTAAAAATCTGTTATCAAAAATTATAACAGAAGTAAAACAATGATGGTAATTTAACAGTTGCTTGTGTCCATCATGGTGTTGACGATAATATTAAATTATGGAGAGAATTTGTCATATTAATGAAAAGCATAGAATTTCAATATCATATTATGAATAGAAAAATGTTCATGTTTCGCTGATTCTCCACATCTATTAAAATTTATTAAAAATTGGTTCATAAACACTAGATTTGTTTTGGAAGAATTAAAGATGTAATATCCAAAAATTCATTCATACAGTTCTTAAAATTGTTCAATACAGAAATCTGTTCTATATATCAACTTAATAAAGATCACTTATTGTCTAGAGGAACTCAACGTAAAAATAACTAAATGGCTGCATATCTTATGTCAAAAAATTAGGAACTGTTCTTGGTCATTACTTACCAGAAGAAAATGATAAAGAAAAACAAATAGCTAAACAATTGGTTTAGTTTTATGAATTCTTATACATACTAAAAACTGCAGTACCAAATAAAAAACATGGTAGGAACTGAATTATAACAAAAAATTGAAATTTGAATAAGGTCTATGTAACGTCTTATGTAGAGATCACGATGCGCATTAATTCCTTGGCGTTTCATTATAATTTCACTTAAAGTTGTTGGTGTACAGGGTAGACAAGTAACGAATTCACTTATTTCTTGAACAATATTAATGATATTCTCCTTATACCTACACATATTTCCTAAATAAACTTCTTGATACGTATATACGTATATACGTATATTGATACGTATATACGTTTATACGTATATACTGTATATACGCCATTTGATAGAAAGGGAGGCAAAATAAATTCTTTTTAATAATTGTAAGAAATCTCCCATCCCTAGACTATTAATATATCAACTTAATCTAACCTATGTCTGTTAGATATATATAAAAATAACACGAAAAAAAAAAGAAAGCCGGAAATACTTTGAACCACAAATATTCTTCGCTTCTCGGATCAGATACTCTTAATAAGTGTGTAGAATTTTAAAGAACCGATAAATCATTTCTTTAATTATATGACTCTGAACAAAGGAAGTTAATAATTTAAAGAACAATAATAGTTGTCTTTTTCATTACACCCACAAAAAGTATCTGACCCAAAAAGCAAAGAATAACAGTGGTGCGAAGTATGTCTTGCTTTCTTGTCTATACTTTACTTTTACTTTACTTTTTTCTCTAATAAATAAAGAACTGGATAAAAAAATTAATGATAAAAAAAAAAATTGTTGGAAAAATGTTCAACATATTTTTTTTCACATGAAAATTTTTCTTGCACTAAATTATTTCACATATAATTGTCTAAATCTATGTTTAAATTTTAATAAAGTTTGGATCAAAAAATAATGATTTCTGAGTCTTTTTTTCAAATTTTGAGTTGTCCTTCCCCACCTAAAAATTGAAGAATTGAGAAATTGAAAAATCACCTTTTTTTTGTATAAACTAGAGACAAATTCGGATTCAAAAAGTTGCTGGTCCAAAAAAAAAGGAAAAAATAAAAAAAAAATAAATAAAAAACATGATAAGAAAAAAATAAACGTCATTTAAGAAAACTAGCTTCAATTAAAGCAGAACCTAAAATTTAACAAGAAAAATAAATGCTAGAAAAAAAAACATTCGAATTTTTTTTTCTCGTTTTGAAAATTTTCTTACAACTAAATGTTTCTTGTATCCTTCTCTATCTATTTTTATATTTTTAATTTATTTTTCGTAAAATTTGTATCAAAATATGATGGTTTCCGAGTCTTTTAGTCAAATGCTGAGTATAGTCTCGCTCCTCAACAAAATTGAAAAATTTGAAAAATAACCTTTTTAAAGTACCATCTAGAGGCCAATCCAGTTACAAAAAGTTGTTGATCGAGACTTTTGGACAAGTATGTTTATACGAAAAAGTGTTCACAGAAAAAAATATATAAATAAAAAAAATAAGTACACATCATTGTAAAAGCACTAGCTTCTTCACTATGTTCAGAATCTAAAAAAAAAAAAAAAAACAATATAATTTGATTTAATATACCTAATCATTTCATTTTTACATTAAATTCCTTTTAGATTCATTGATTCCATTAATAGGCTAATGGAATTAACAATACATTGTAATATACTTAAATAAAATTAACAGCCTATAAACTGTAAGTCAATTTTGTTGTGGACACTGAATTAAAGGTCATAACTAGACACCAAATTATATGCATTACAACTATTTAATTAATCACAAATTGCTGAAAAATATGTATTTATATGTTTACAAATTTAAAGTAAGCAAACGATAAATAAATAAAAATTATACTAATAGCATTAACCTCAACATTTAACAGTTATTTTGTTTCAGTCTTGATATTATTTAAAATATCAAATTTCTTTTAAATATTATTTATCAGTTTAAATTAAGAGTGCAGTGAATGTAAATATTAAGTAAATGTATGAATGTATGAATTGAGCACAGACTACTTAGTGTTGATAATTAAGCTCTAGAATATCGGATGGAAAAAAAAGACAATAAAATTGTGGTCTAATAAAATTATGCCAATTTACAATGTAAAACAGTGTCATCCTCATCACTATTATTTCAATTAAAAAACATATAAAAATTAATTTAATATTTTGTGTAGTTTGATATATATATATAAAAAAAAAAACATTTAGGTATAATATAAAATATTTGACTGTTTAGTAAAGTTCATTTTAAAAGTCTTCTGTTGTTCGTGTTTAAAATTAACAAAAACTTGAAATTAATCTTAAAATTGCATAATTGTAATTCTTCTTTTTCGGTTTTGGCATTTATATCGGGACATAATATAACAAAATTATTATTGTGCTCAATCATCCCATGAATCTGATCATGCTTATCATTCTGGATTCTACATAATATAAGTTATATCTACATTATGGGGGGGTCTTTGTAATTTTTTATCTACATAATAAACCATAATTATCATCATAAACTATTATAGCTACATGTATAATATATACAATGTACATTTTTTTAATATCACACAAATACAAGTTTGATAACAAACACGTTTAAGAAACTAATATAAAAACTACAGGTTATCAACAGTTGAGCGCAGATAATTGAGCTCACGACATATGAGCGCAATAACAATTTTCAGATATAAATCTCAATATATATAAGCGCCAAAATCAAAAAAATAAAAAATACAAGGATTGAATTTTAAGATTAAAGATATTCTGTAGTCGACTTGACACGAGTAGTGGCGGTTTCTTATGATGCGGAGTATATTGTATTTAATATCATCAAAAAATTCATAAGTGAAAAACATTACCTACCTTTGTCCGTACTTTCTTCGATTTTTTTCCAGTAAAATCCTTGTAAAATGTTTAATTATTCGTCCGTAAGAAATTTAAACACACCAAAATATTCGCAATAAAATTCTCTATCTAGGCACCAAATTTTGAAGAAATCGGTAGGGCCAATTTCCTTTTATGTAGGTACATTAAAGTATGTAGTTTAGGTAAAACTAACGAATTTTGTCGAAATTTTTACTTAAAACGGTTATAGGAAAATAGTTGACTAACGCATTTCGAAATTTTTTTCAGTTCAATTAGACACATATGTCAGTGAGATCATTTTAAATTTTCAAGCCTTTATATCAAAAATGAAAAATTTTATCAAATACAAACATACAAAAAGCGGACATACTTCGCACGATGGGTGTACTTCGCACAACAGGTGGTATTCTCTTGACGGGCGTATTATATTTTAAAGAAACGATAAATCATTTCTTCAGTAAAACGATTCTGAACGAAGGAAG
>JAIPRM010013697.1:0-11242 GCA_025469315.1 Stegophylla sp. TES_Ste_2020
TTAATATTTTGGCGCAATAAAATTTTGAAAATTCGAAAAAAAAATTTTGGACAATTTTGAAAAAAAAATTTTTCATTAAATTTTTTTTCCACTTCTTTATTTATAAGATAAAAAAAAAAAAGAGTAAAGTAAAGTAAAGCAAAGATAAGTATAGTATAGACAAGAAGCTGGACATACTTCGCACCACGGGTATTCTTCCCTCTTCGGGTCAGATACTCTTAGTAGGTGTGTTCAAAATGGCTATTATTGTTCTTTATATTATTCTATATAACTGACTATAAAACTGGATATAAAACTGGTTGAGTACAACAAATATATATATATTTTATATTAATAAACTTTATAATTTTTAAGTAAAATTATCTTGTATCAACTGAAGCTCCACTCAGAATCGTTTTATTGAAGAAATGATTTATCGTTTCTTTCAAATTTAATACACCCACCAAGAGCGTACCACCCAAGGAGCGAAGAAAACCCCATCGTGCGAAGTATGTCCGGCTTTTTTTTTTTGATTTAATACACAGAGTCAAAATATTTGAACTAAAGCTTATTGATGAATTTTGAACGTAGGCTAGTCGAGTTTTATCTTCGAGGAGTATAGGGGTGGTAGGAAAAAAATAAATAATTTAAAAATAAAATAATAATACAAAATTATTATATCTAATTTAATAGATATTAGATGATTGTAGTTTAGATGAGACAGTAGCATAGGTGGAAATCAGGGAAGGCTTGGTGTTTACGCTCCCCCAAAATCCGTATTCAAACCCCCTCGAGTTTTGACTAAATTGCATAAGGTCAACACCATTAGGGGAGATAAATCAAACAAATAAACATGTTAGTCATCCCCCAATTTTTTTTTTTATCCCTATTTCGCCAATTGAAAGTAGACATGTATACGTTATACTGTCTAGTACATCGTTTCTCAACCATTTTAGTGTCGTAACCCCCAAAATAGGTATGAAATTTGGTCAATCACTTCGCGACTTCCCCCATCTATATTAGGTACAAATTTGAACAATAAAAATATCCTATCATTAACCAAACGAAATAGGGCATTGACATATCATTTTCAATATCAATTTATAAATACTACGTGTAGTAATTTAAACTTGTAATTGGTAGGTAAACGTTATGCCTCGGGTTGTTGGGAATTTCCATTGGTGGTGTAGTTTTATTCTTATTATTTTAAGTATTCTATTTTTTTTTTTTTTGTTCAGTAAAAAGTTTAATTTAAATAAGCGTTTTAATATTTTTGAGCTTAGTGACCCCTAATCAAAGTGGTCGCGACCCTCCTGAGGGTCGCAACCCCTAGGTTGAGAAACGCTGGTCTAGTATAACCTATACATGCCTACTTACATCATAATAAGTACCTATCACGGTGCTTATTATGATATCGATCAATTGACATTTTCGTACGATATTCTGATAACAGCTGCAATGCTCGACTTGTGTGGGGGGAGGGGGTGGAGGGACGCAAATAAAATGAAATCCGCTTATTATGAATATTCCGTATAATGATGTAATAACGATATTCCGGGTAAAACGGTCGGTTTTACATTACCATTTGCAGTGATTTTAGACGTATTATAATAATATTATAACGATGCCGGTTACAACAATAAAAGGTGTGCAACGCTATTGAAATTTCGAAAATGAAATTTGGTTTTTATATTCGTCCGTAACAATATTAGTGTACATGCGTACGCGTTTATTGATAATAAATTGTCTATAATGCGACAATTCGTAATCTGATTTGTGACAGATTATTATGGCGTTTCTCAGAAACATAAAATCAGTGGCGGCTCGTGGTTGTAGTAAATGAGAGCACGACTTACTATTCATAACCAACGGTATAAACCAGTGGCGTGCGTAGGACGGGTTCAGTGGGAGGGGATAATATTAAAAAAATAAATTATTAATTTAGAGTGTATTTTTTTTTTTTTTTTAAACCACTCAATTTTTGACTCGAAATAAATATCATCAACCCTAGGTGGTATGACTTGGTAGGGGCGAGAGGGGGTAACTGTCACTACGGCGAAAATTGGTGGGACCATTGCTCCCACCAACTGATTTATTCTATTATTCAAGTGTTATAAATATTACTAAATAACAATATTATTTTCATAAAATAATAATGATATTATGTGTTATAAAGAGACTAGGTAAAGCCTAGATGGGGTTCCACTTTAGACCCTGGGGTCCCTATGGGTTTTCCTCGCTTTTGGATGTACTCCCATTACGGATAAATAGTCCTCAAATATAAAAATATATGAATTTATTTTATTTTTTCACGGCAAGTTTATACCATAACTGTCTACGTTTAGTGTAAATTTGAATTCATAAAACCAAAAACTGTTAACAAAACGTTAAAACACCCATTGGACGGAAGAGTATAGTAAAATATTTACTTTTTCCAAATTTTATCGATGTAAATACTTACGGGTTCTAGTAAAAAAAAAAAAAAAAATTTTTAAAAATCCAAGAATTTTATTCTTGTTCGTTGTCTTATTAATGTGCAAATATGCAATGGTTTAATGTTTAATGAAAGTCGTTTACTATGAAATATATTTTTCATTTTCATATAAGTATTAATATTATTTACTATGGTTAAAAAAACAATAATAATAATAATAATTATTATTTACCTAATCATTGTTGTTAGCTTTAAAACTTATGGTTTCTATTCAAAGTGAGTGTAACGAAAAAGGTAGCAAACACGATAAAACAATTCCATTGAAAAGTGTAAATTTAATTAAAATATAGAAACATTTCAATTAAAATAAGGTAATTAATATGTACTTATAGAGATTTGAAGAAAAATATTTTTTTCCCCCCGTGAAAATAGTCACGGCTATGTGATCGGCTTTAGTTTCAAAAATGCAATTATTATTATTATTATTATTATTTTTTTGTATAGTTCAACTAGGTTCGAGTAAATTATGAAGAAGGTAGGTGTTGAACTTTTTTTTAATCGTGTTACCGTTTCGTTTGAAAATCATTTCAAAACGTGTTTCTGAGAAAATCGTCACCGAGTTTATCGCCTCAAATTGATATTTTTTTATTGGATAAAAATTTCAAATACGTTTTATTCGATTAGCGTCGAAATTCACTTTAAGTCTTTCTTTGTAGTGCGCCGAGTATAAGTGGGATTACCTCAACACACGATTTAACCGGCCAGAAGAAGATGTAAAATATACACACAAAAGGATTTAGTAGTAGCAACGAGATTTATTCGTTTCAATTTTAATCTTCGAAGAAGAGCTCTGACGGTATCAAATATATATATATATATATATATATTATATTTGAATATTTACATAAGAAAGTTTTGGTTTAGCAGGCACTGAGTGTTTTTTTTTTTTCTACGACCCAAAGCGAAAGCTATGTTCCAGGAAATTATAATAATTTATCAAGTAAATCAAAGTAATTATAAGACTACTAAGGACTTAAGGATGTGCACATTTCGCGAGCAACGATTTTGCGCGCAGTCCAAGAAATATCGTTTTGAATATAAGAAATGCATTATCTATGTTTAAACCCTATACACGCGGTGGTATTTAATATACATACTTAAAGTCGTGTTAACCGCAATAAAGTGTTCGTGTCATAGGCGTGCGCAGACTAAGTTTGGGGCGTGCACTAATTACATTTTTTATAATAATATTATTATTTAAATAAAAATTGTCAAAAAGTAATACATGGAATATTGTAAGCATACATATCCTCAAAAAATAGTTAAACTCCTAAAAGTAATGTTTTTATAATATTATAAACTTATGTATCACATAGATGTTAGAGTAAAATCCATTTGTAATATTGTTGTTTTGTAAAATTTTACCAAAAAAGTTTTTTTAGGAATAAAACAAAAATGTGGTTATAAAAGTAAACTGTTAATCATTCAAATTTTAACTGTTTCATAACTATAAGACCTATAATTTAGGTAATATCGTTTTGCCTTTTATAAAGCTGTTCATCTCACTGATAACAAAATTTGGTTGATAAATTTTCAATTTTATCGTATCAAATTAAACTTATGGGTAAAATATCTTAGGCAGTTATTGTGTTTTCTGCTTTTTTTTTTTATGTTTAGTAGAACATTAATAAAATACCATTTTTAATTTTCCTCCTTTTTAAAATTCTCTCTAAGATCTTGCAGTTTTCCTTCCCCTAAATACGGACCTGTGCATCATATTACCCGTACATTTCATACACATGGTATGTTGTTATTTGTACGTTGTACATTCATAGTCTAATAACGTGAATTTTATCCTTGTATTTATAAAATTGTTCTTCGTTAATTCAATATTCAACCCTTTTCTTCCGACACAATTAACCCATAAAGCATAAGAAAAAAATATTCTAAATTTCGAATTTCGGGTAGTGCCCAGACACGCTCAGCACGCCCTGTGCGCATGGTTCGTATGTATTATGTTCTAATTCTATTTCGTGTATACGGGAAAGTAATTTTATGATTTACAGCAGTTTGTAGGGATGAAAAATAACGGTGGATACGTACCTTACAAAAACTGGTAACAGCAGATATCTGAAAAAAACAAAAAAAAAAACAAAATGATTAATTGGATTATAATTCAGACGACTTTTACAAGTCCACTAAGGAATGTTATCGTTCACATTATCAATTTCATAATGTAAAGCTGCAGGGATCCTTAACCTTTTCAGACTATTTACAGAGTTATTCAGGGGCGTATTTAAGGGAAGGGCAAAAGGGGCCCATGCCCTCCCCATTCAATATATTTCTTCTTTTCAATTTTTATAATATTATAGACATTTAATATTAAATTTTTAGTCATATTAATGTATCTTTTTTTTTTGATCGTATCAATCAACCATAATCAGCACAGATTTAATGTTCATTTTCATAACATAAATTTTATTGTAGACGTAGTCAACTTATAGACAATAAAGTAATTTCTATAAAACGCAGCATATCTGGTTACAGTTTTATAAATTATGACATTATTTTGAAATGATCGTACAATCCATAATTTTTTATTATATAAATGAAAAAGTTATGATAAGGAAAATTTTGATTTGACCAGCAACAATTTGAATCAGAATTTTCCTTTGGATGGAAAGTCATTTTTCGAAATTTTCAACAGAAATTTAACAAAAACGCCTTTATTCATTTGTTTTTTTAATTTAACTTTATGAAAATTTAAATATAAATATCACTTAATAAGGAAGTAAACAATTGGTTAAACAAGAAGTTGATTTTTTTTTTGTAATCATAATAAATTTACTTAATAATTTTTAGGTAAAATTGTGTTGTACAAACTGAAATTCCACTCAGAATCGTTTTATTTATAAATTTAACACACATATCTCATTCGAGGAGCGAAGAATACCCATGGTACGGAGAATGTTTGACTTTTCTCAATTTCTGGAGTTATTTATTTTCACCGATATTTAATACTTGGATGATGATATTATATTCCCATTGGGCAGTGGGTTATGTTTCATCACATAGTATATCGTTTATAGAGTAAAGCAATTATGAAAACGTAAATATTGATCATGTTTGAAAGTGAGCATTTTGGATGTAATTTTTTCGGAGCAAGATTAGTAAAATGTCAGATTCCACGTCTTAAAGTGCAACTCTCTCTCTCTCTCTCTCTCATGACGATCTGTAATTTTTATAATCATGAAAATCGAAAAATTTGAATTGTATACACTAAAAACAGTTCGAAATATGTACGCGATCACGAACTCGTTTTGATCCGAATATGTTCAAAAATGTGCGGAATGCTTAAAGTATTTTATTCGAGTGAGTAAAATCAAAACGCGTTAAACGATTTAGATAAAAAATTGTTTTATCTTATATGTTATTAAATAATTAATTAAACTCATAACCAGTAGTATCGAAATCTATATTCTGTATTTTGTTGTATTGTATTCGCTGTATTGCATTAATTTATTTGAAAAAAATATGTTTCAATAAAGTTACGGAACACGTCTGATGACTTTAATTATGTAAATTGTATACAATTTAAAATTTATTGAATTATGAAATTTAAATTCGGCAAATCGTGAAGAAACTTTTTAATTGTATTTATAGTGTTTTCTTTGATATTTACCTACTCAAGAATTGTGTACCGGAGTATGAAAAAAAAAAAAATGCATTATTTATAAACAACATATTTGTACAATAATGTCTATTTTTCATACATTCAATATCTCTTTGTGTGAATACTTTTAAATTCAATATGAGTTTCCGGTAGAAAATCCGGTTCGCACAGAACCTTGGAGAGGTATTTTTTTGAAATTCTCAATAGTATTAGCAAAAACAATAAGAAAAATTTGAAAAAATTCGAATAATTGATATAGTGCTTTGAAAGATGGCCATGTGCGAGATTTTTACGAAATAAATTTTAGAAATTTGGTCTAAACTCCAAAATTACTGTAAACTTGAAGTGTTTTACCATTTTTTACAATTTAGTGTTATACATAATGAGTTAAGATATTAAAAAAAAATTAATCTTTCTAACACTTGCAGTTTGAATTTTGGAAAAAAATATAGAACTACAAGATACAACTAATTTCTGCGTCTTACAGCCTTACTCGTATTATATTATAATAACATATAAGTCCACTTATATTTACATATTTTTTTAAATCATTAGAGGCGATTTTTAATTTTGGAAAAGCTTAAAATTACAAAATGAGACGAAATTGATTTAAACCCAATACTTCTCAACGCGTTCATTGTTCTTTCATTCTAGTTACACATAAGCGTGACTAGAAAATTCGAAATCTTATTTTTTTGTTGGTCACGGCATATTTTGATACACTTTTAACGCACAATTATAACTGAGGCACTTACGTACATCACACAGTGGCGCAATAAGAGCAGACCCCTCCCTTGGGTCAAATTTAAAATTATTTATTTTCATATAAGTTATTTAAAATAATAAAATATACTTATAAAAACTGTTATTAGGTAAAAAAATAATAATATTTTAATAGTTTCTGTATTAAGATATTAAAAGTATGATAGTTTTAACAAAGTTGGAAAAACGCATCGCAGCAGCGCACAATAAACCGGATAAAGTTAGTCCATTTTGTAACATTCTGAATATCAATGAAAATATCATTAAAATTAAAAATACGAATACTCTATGGCGCCGTGAATGAAGAAATTAAGGCATTTAAAAAATGAAAACCTCCGTAGAAAATATGACTAATCGTGAAAAAACTTTAAACTATCAAAACAGTGTCTTTCTGGACCACTAAATATTGATAAACTATTAATAAATTAAGGTTATTTTCAGGCATTGTTGAAATTTTTTTTTACAAGCAACTACGTAATTTGGCGACAAAAGTTGTTGGAATTAAAGGAACTCGTTCAATTTCATTCTATGTTGACGATTTTGATCGAGTAAAATCATAAGTAATTTGATGAAATCATTATTTGGACGACAATAATATAGAACAAAAAAGTACTATTGAAATTGAAATAAAAATAATATTGATTTATTTCCTATTATTTTTAAATTATAACAAATATTAATTACACTTTCTGTTGTATAAGTTGTAGCTGATAGAGGTGTTAATATTGTATACAGCTGTACCAGGTTATTTATAACTTATAAGTAGGGCTGTGAATTTAATGCACTTAAAATGCGAAAAATTCAATATAAAATGTCAAAAATTTTAGTATAAAATGCACTTAAAATGGTTTTTAATTTAATTTTTATATTTATATTGTTATTATAGGATATTATATACATTACTACACTACCTAGTAGATTAAATTTTACATGTATAAAAATAATATGTTTATTTCATGAAAAAAAAAATTTAAATTGTTGATTGAATTTGAATTTTGTATAATGCTATTCACCTGAAACATTTTTTGAAATGTTTTTTTTTAATGATTTTTAATTTTTTTTTAGATTTGACGTACATACAACCTGTGTAAAACAACCAAAAAAGGTTTTTGAAAGATGTTATTTGACAGAATTCAATTAAAAATACCGGAAAATGAAATAAAAAAGGAAAAATGACTTAAAAAATTAAAAACGTCAACAAATGCAAAATAAAAGTTGCATACATGAATTTGTTGTTTAAATTATGTACTTATAAAGTACATAATTTCTCAATAACATAAAAAAAAAAAAAAATGCACTATCCTACAAACTCACTGTCCTACTTCTAAGTGTGGACCCTCATCCTCTTGAAAAATTCCTGGTCGCACCGCTGTCAGACATCACGTTTTGGGTTTTCGCGCGATTTGTCCGCTACACTCGGACTCGACCGCGCGCACCCGGCCAAATCTACTTTGTAATATTATTTTTAGCCCATTTTCGGCGCCGACAGAATTTTCGATTCGCCACGCAACAGACGACGACGGTTCAGTATCGCCGAGGAACGTCTGCGAAACAATTATATCATTGACATTTCACCGCGTGATTTGTGGTAACGGGTATTCGCATGTATTGCTATTGGTGTCGTCGGTGGGCGAATTTCCCACGGATATTTACCACCGGACTTACGGTCCAATCCCGCCGAAATAACACGCATCGAGCAGCGGCCAAATCGCACGGCGCGGCAGCGACTGAATAGAGTGAAAATTCACTACGTCGCCGAACGTCGAGCTGTTGACGCGGCGAAAGCGTTCTGTTCTACGCGTCTAACGAATGATAAAACAATATATGTAAGATATACCTTTAGAACGAGTTTTTAACTTTAAAGATCTTGGTGTTTTTCTTGATACTAAACTGATGTTTGATACACATATTAATTGTATAAAAAATAAATCTTTGAAACAGTTCGGATATGTCAAGTGTTCCAGTGGTAATTTTAAAAACTCCCATGCATTAAAACTAATCTATACCACTCACATCAGGTCTCCTTTTGATTATTGTTCTATTATTTGGTCTCCATACCTTCTCCAACATAAAATATCATTAGAAGCTGTTCAAAATAAATTCTTACGCTTTCTCTGCCTCATACTTCTTATACTCCGATTTTCGATCTTCTTAACATCGATTCTCTTCAATTGCGCAGAATTAAACTTGATATATATTTTTTATACAATGTTCTTCACAATAATACTGATTGTCCCGAGTTTCTTAGTCGCTTATCGTTTTTAGTTCCACAGCACACTACACGATCTAATATTACCTTTTATATTCCAACTCAACAGTCAAATTATGCAATGAATTATCCAACTTCTCGAATTATATACCTATCAAATAAATATAATATTGATTTTTTCTCGAATCAGTCATTCTCCTCTTTTAAACAACATTTATATCTTATTATTCATATCCATCATGTTATATGAGACTACTAGTTATTAGTTATTACCGTTTATATTTTTATGTTCATTTTAATATCTATTATTTTATTTTTGTTTTTTACTAGTTTTAAGTTATTTTATCATTTATTTGTTATCTATTTTATATATAAATATATATATTATATATATTTATTGTACTTGCGCTATATGAACCTAACACTTGATATATTATTATATTTGTAATTGGGTTATCAAACCCGTTAAATCCAAATAAATAAATAAATAAATATTATCAGAGATTCCCAAACTGTGGGCCACAACCAAAAGTGTTTATTTTCACTTTTTCGTATAGAAATATTTTCCCAAAAGTTTCAATCAGTAACTTTTTAAATCGTAATTTTCCTTTAGATGGTACTTTAGGGTAGTTATTATTCAAAATTCTCAATAGATTTTCAAAATTTGAGAAAAACTGCCTTAGACAAAAATGCGATTAAAACTTTATGGAAATTTAACTATAGTCTTTAGACAATATTAAGAAAAATATTTTTGTGGAAATTTTTTTTTTTTTTGAGCGAAGAATCCCCATGGTGCGAAGTAAATCCTACTTTTTATATATACAATTTCTTCTTCTTTTTTTTTTTAATATTTTAATATTCATTTAAACGTATATAATTTTAGTATTTATTACACATTTTTTGTAATAAATAAATGAATAATTATAGTTATTTAACAGTTTTACATATTATTCGACAAAAATTTAAATATAAAATGCTTTTTTTTATTCAGAATCTTATTTATTTTCGTTATTCAACTAACAAAAAAAGCAAAAAAGCAAAAAAAAAAAATGAAAAATAGACATTTGGTCATTGTCGTATATCGCCAATATTGAAAAATGAACAAAATGGATCATACCAAAAAAAGTTTGGGAAAATCTGAAATATATTATTATTATTATTCTAAGGCGTATTTGGAAATGTCTAAAGGTAGTGGCAAAAACGAAAAACCGAACATACTTTCGCATCATGGGTATTCTTTGATCCTCAGGTGAGTAATGGCGAGTATGTTAAATTTTAAATAAACGAAAACTACTTTTTTTCTTCAATAAAACGAACTTCGGTTTGTGCAAGACAATTTCACTTAAAAACCATAAAGTTCATAATAATAATAATAATAAATATATACTTTTTATTCAACCACATCTATTACCTCATATTGACTAAGAACAGTGAAAAAACTTTTTAATGATGAAAAAAGTGTCAGAAAAAAAATCACAATTTTTTTTGTTTTGACATATCAATAAATTTCTTGTAGAAAAATATTTTTCATATTATTATCTATTTACATTCAAATTTTCATAAAGTTTAGAATATAAAAAAAAAAAAAAAAAAAAAATGTTTCAATAGGTTTTCTATTCAAATTTTTGGTAGTTTCAAGAAATTACCGATCTAAAGTACCATCTAGAGGCGAATTTTGATTGAAAGAGTTGCTGATCGAAACTTTTGGACGACCATTTCTACGAAAAAAAAAAAAAAGTGCTAACAGAGAAATAATAAACACTATTATAAAAACACTAGCTTCTACGCTTCATTTAGAATTTAAAATAATAAAAAAAAAATATATACGTGTTTTATAAGAATAACATCAAATTACCACGTCTTTAATAAAAATATTATGTATGATGTGAAAATGCAATAATAAAAAGCCGGAAATACTTTGCACGATTGGTGGAATTGTCTTGACGGGTGTATTTAATTTTAAAGAAACGATAAATCGTTTCTTCAATAAAACGATTCTGAACGAGGA
Organism: Stegophylla sp. TES_Ste_2020; assembly: GCA_025469315.1. Classification (NCBI taxonomy): domain Eukaryota; kingdom Metazoa; phylum Arthropoda; class Insecta; order Hemiptera; family Aphididae; genus Stegophylla; species Stegophylla sp. TES_Ste_2020. The sequence goes on from JAIPRM010013697.1 coordinate 11,066, forward strand.
AAGTTAATAATATAAAAAAAAAAATGTTAGAAAAATGTCTTAAATTTTTTTTCACATTTTCAAAATTTTCCTGCGCCAAAATCTTTTTTATAGGATTTTCTATCTATGTTTAAATTTTCATAAAATTCTGATCAAAAAATGATGGTTTTCGAGTCGTTTTTTTCAAATTTTGGGTAG